>ML816391.1:121618-136938 GCA_009831015.1 Picea engelmannii | reverse complement strand
TGGAGATCAAAGAATTGCTCCATCTGAAGTATCCATGTGATTGGGTCCTTGCCATCAAACCTCCTCATATCAATCTTAGGAACGTGGTTGGTCTTCAAACCAAAGTTGGAGTTTCTCCATTCTTGATTCACCTTCCTTGTGTCCTCATCATGAATGTCATGGGATGCATTTTCACTTTTGGGTGTCTTCTCTGTTACGAAATTTTTCATTACTTCCATGATCTTAGCTTCCATTGAATCCATCTTAGTATCCAACTTAGCTTCTATTGAATCCATCATCTTAGCTTCCATTGAATCCATCTTCTTTTGTAGTTCATTTATGTCCCTACGCATTTCTTCACCTTCATCAAGAGTCCAATTAGGATTTTCTGGAGGCTTATTTGGTGTAGAAGGTCCCTTTTTTGGTGGCATGTTGGCCACGTATCACTTTTAAATCTTGATTTTGAGGCGGTTCTGCTAGACAATATTTATTCTATTCTATCTCCCAAGTTTCATCCCTTCTGGGTATGAAACTTTATTTTAGGTAGTTCTCTAATATTTCTTCTCTGGAATTCCACAGGTCTGATCAAAATTGGATGTGCCAAGTGGAATTTACGGTAACTTCCTCACAACTTGCCGATTTTTGGCCTTTCCAGGAGATCTCACTTGTATAGAATGCCCCACACAAAATAATTGATATCAAATTCTAAAACTCACACCCAAAATACTAAAGACTGTCCACGATCCAATGAAACCAGTCCCACTCAATTTGGATACTCTAGAAAGAAGTTATGATTGTTTTACCTGGAACACCTTCTTGAGACTAGTCAATAGGACTAGTCAGATACCCTATCTTACACAAGGTGTATCTAAAAATTTAAAATGACTCAAAAGCTGAAATTTTTACCACATATACCTTACTAATTTATGTAAATGGCCTCTAGAGTTTAGGGTCTGAAACATTACAGAAAAAACTTTATAGTAACAATTCCACAATGACTCATTTCAGGATGATTCCAAAACCCTATCTTGTACAGGCTGTATCTCTGAAAGTGTAAGGTCTCAGGAGTTGAATTATGAACCCAACGTACCTTGATCTATCCACTAAATATCCTCCAAGCCGTTCCTTCTGAAACATTGTAGAAAAAACGTTATAGCAAAAATTCCATGGTGTCTCAGATGTAGCAGTGAAACCCCAAGACCTTGAGCTCTGATACCATATGTTAAGAACCAAACATCAATATAGCATAGAAAAACCTCAGGAAAAGTACTCAATGCCTTGAAAAAGAGATAATTTCAGATAATAAGCGTCTTCGAGGGGGCAACCTCCTTTTACCCCACTTAAATGTTCAAGTACAAGATGATGAAAAATGAAAATGTCTCCTTAGTATATATAGGAGACTAGGAGGTATAATTACAACTAATGGCCTAAAGCTGACATAAATAAAATAGCATTACTAATACAATATGCCCCAATTAAGGGGTAATGAGCCAATATTAGGGCTTAACAAACAAAATCCCCGAAAACTATGAGGTACAAAAATTCTGCTTCCACATAACAGTCTACTATGTTGCTCAGATTCGTTACTATGTTGCCCGAGATCCGGGGTGGTGGGTGACAAAAAATGGTGACATGCAAGGGCACCATCACCCAGTTAAAGAATTCATACGAAAAATTTTCTGCTTTGTTTTCCCATAATTTTGCATGATATACTTGTATGGGTTCGTCTTCTGCCGGAGTCCAACTCCAAATCATTAAGGGAAATGGTGTCATACAACAAATTGCATCCATAATGTATGTAGACATGAAGAATGAAGACGCATTCCCGTCCTCTTTCTGCACCCGATACTCTGTGACCCGACTAGTTAAGCTATCGGAAAGCATCTTTTCCCAGTCGAAGGAACTTCCTTCGGTGACCCAAAACATTAGAGGCACCCATGGAAGGAAACAATTTGAGGTGTCCTCTCTCCCGTATAACCTGCATGTCATCATGGCCACATATTTGTATTGTAGTTCTAAAGAAGTGATTGAATATATGCCATGGGTATCAGCTCTGAACTTCGCGGTGTTCGAAACCCAATCCTTTATTAAACTGGACATGGTTTTATCATACTGTACGCATTCCTTCTGCTTGAACTCGTCCAGGAATTCAGCGCCATATGTGTAGTCGGACATCGCGGGAAGCTTATACATGGCTTGCAGATGTTCCGGCCTGAAAGTCCTGATGGTGACTTTCTGCTCGTTCATGATGGTTCTGGTCAGTATGTCTACATGGTCCAATGCCCATCGGACCATGTCATAATATGGAAGAAATTATGGCCTAGCTACTACTCTATGCATTCCGGATTGGACGACTATTTTGTACTTGGTGGTTATATCATCTTTTTCGTTGTCACTGGAGTCGTCGGAATAGTCCACCAACTCTTCTTGTAGAACATTTGAAACGAACGACCAATTCGGGACTGAATCAATACTTCGAGGCAAAGTATCAGCGACATTTTTTGAGCCTTGTCCCGAGACCTCAACATTTTCCTTTGATGCTTTTCGCGGAGCCATGGCTGGAGATTGAGTTTTGGCTCTTCTGCAATAGAAATGCGTATACATACAGAAGTCAGTTGCTCAGAGATAATGTGCTCTACGTAGTATGAAATGCATTTGTTATAATGAACCTCATCTCTTATATATATTTGAAAACTCGGTACCTTTCAGAACAAGTCTGTCAAATCACATTTAGAAATAAATTTTGCCTTAAAAATCTGATCTTATATTTATCAATTTACCCTATTTCCTCATTAATGTCATAAATTTTGGTGGTTTAAAACTCAGTTGGCGTATGAAAAAATTAAGGCTACCTCGTGAATCATGCAAGCATTGAAACGTGGGATATATCTTGATTTAGCTTAATTAATCTGGTTTTACCAACGTTAATCAATAATTCGGTACTCGTTATATCGGGGATTTTATTTTGACACTTTGAATCTCTAACACCCGAGACTGTGAAGATCGATTTTGGTTAATAAAAGAGGTAATCGTGATTTGGGGCTCGATTAATTTATAATTATTGTATTCACCATATCACAACTCGGAGCTTCAAAGATAAGTTTCTGGGAGATTTACACGTCGAGCTGTGAAACCGCGAGATCGCGATAACATGACTTAATTTAAAAGGGAAGATAATATTGGATTAAGTGATTAATTAATTACATTATAACCATATCGTGATTTCGCGAGTCGGGGTTTAGACGGTGTAACTTTTGAAAAGGACAACGTCGAGTGGCGAAATGCCGAGAGAATTTTTTACCACGGTTTAGCTTTTACCTTTAACCTTGACATGGGTTACTCAAATAAGGACCTCGTGTTTTCGACTATCGGGGCTATGACAATAAATTTTTGGGTTTGGCGAATGCCGAGGTGCGAAACCCCGATGACGTTTAATCATGAGTTAGGGAAAACTTTACCCTCGTTACTTTCTTGAGTGAAAAATTAAAACAATTTCGTTGTTTCGTGGCTCGGGACGTGTGAACTACATGACTTACAGTATCTGACCTACGAGATCCCGAAGTAGAACAAAAGAGGAAACATTTTACGAAAGGTAGGACTCATTTCGAGAGTATAATAATCATCGTTGCTCACATGATAAAGCTTCAGAGAACTCGTTATCTCAGAGGGAAAATATGAAAACCATCTTTAGACTTCAAGCATTAAAAATGAAATTTGTGATGGGCTAAAAAACAAGGGCGGCTCCAACATAGGCTCCAACTAGGGATCCCGCCTTCCTGTGAGGCGGGAAAAACAGTAGACCACGTGCCCATATTGGGTAAATGGAGTCAATAGCTCAATCAGATGAAAAGGTTCCCGAGAATAGGGCGTCGAAGGGGGAAAGAGACTTCGTTCTTTACCTTGAAAAGATTTTTCAAAATCAGATATTATTTTTAAACTTAGTTGTAGTCCCTTTCACAACTTTCCCTTTCCCACCACTAATTTCAGGTCTGCTTCAAGACAATCGAAACAGTCCTAGGAGTCCCAACAGATCTTGCGGCTATCGGCTTGCATCAAAAGAATAAGATTATATGTTTTTAATTGGGAATTCTCGTCTGAATTTGGGATGTGGATTAGGTTTTAAAAAGCATTGGTTACCAAAGTAGAGTGATATTCATGTATAATAGCCTTACAAATATCTCATATATTGTTTCACTTCCAGCGAGCCTGTTCAGTACCCCGGTGAAGTTATCTGGCCCCTTTTTACTGAATTTCCTTTCACCACTTCGGAATATATTTATGCATTTAAATGCTGAGATGAGGGAAATCATTTTTGAATTTCCTTTCATCGTCTCTCGGACTAGGTGGGGGCAATCATTTCTGAATTTCCTTTCACCACCTGTCTTATAATTTTCTTTTTAGAACGTGAAGATGGGGGCAATCAGTTTGTATCAGGACTGATATCTGTGTAATATTTTGCATTATAGGTCTGTCAACTTACTTTGGTTACTTGGTACCAACCTTCCCTTAACCTTCACAACATCTTCGTTCTTGGGGAGAAAAAGGAGAATAACTTTTTAAGGGAATTCTATTTGAGCAAGCTTCAATCCTTCGATGGCATTGAAAAACCTAGGAAAGTTAGGATCACTCTAAACGTTCCTTCACTTAGCAGGGGATCGAGTAATTGTGAAGACCCGCTTTCTTTCCACAATCTGCTTTGAAGCTCACGAGGTTGACATGAAAAAATTTATCCCTCCGTACATGAAACCGGAAAGATGATGACTTTTTAAAAGGTAAACCCGAAGATATAAAAGATGCCAGGTAGTGAGTTACTGACTGAAAATACAGAGGTCAATCAATTCAAAACTTACTCTTGTAGATATTTTCGGGGATACTTTACTTTGACTAATTGTTTTTAGATTGGGTGAATCATTTAAATTGTCTTAATTTTTTCAAAGATTGTTAAACCAAGAGACAACTCTGTTATTTATCAGTTCAGTTGATGTTGTAGTTTGAATGGTATTACCTTGGTTTTCTTTAACAGTCCTTTATAGCATGTCTTTTGAGAAATCTCATCTTTACCTTTTTATTTCACTTTCTTTGCACAATATGAAATTACTTTAGGTATCACATGTTTATGCTGATTGATTTCCGACACCGACTTTCAGTTTACTTCTCCTTCTTGTTTTGTATGCAGTTGGAATCCTTTAAAAGGCAAATACGAATTCTTATCTGAAATGTGTCGAAGGTTCATGAACGAAAAGAAAAAAAAGAAAAAAAATCAAAAGCAATGTTGAAATGGAAATACATATATGTACACAAAATACATATAATAATTATTTTTTTATTTTTTGGGGGAATCTGGCGACTGCTACGTCATGTAATGCTTTAGATACCACCCGTTGACTGGGGCGTTGAGTACTTCTCTGTCTATATTTTCCAGTAGGAAAGAATTTTTTCCTTCCAGAGCCGAGACCCTGAATGGCCCATACCAAAGGTGGTCAAATTTACCATGCTTTGCTGCTTCTTCCTTTCTTGCATCCCTTCTTAACACTAAATCACCTGGGAGGAATTCTTTGTCCCTTGCTTTGCAGTCGAACAATGCCTTCATATCATCTTGGTATTTCTGCATCTTTTCATCAACTTCGACTCTATGTTGTTGGACCTCAATCAGTTGGTTAATTCTCCTGGTTACATGATTGGGTTCTTCATTTTGATCTTGCCATAACTTCATCACTGTTAGTGTTAGGTTTATAGGCAGAACAACTTCTGTCCCATAGACCATTTGAAAAGGTGAAATGTCGATAGACCTTTTAGTGCTTATGCGGTTTGCCCACAATGCGTATTTTAAGTGTACGTGCCAAGACCTTTTATTTTCATCCAATACTTTCTTAATTATATTTACCAGGCTCTTGTTAGAAGACTTGGCCAATCCGTTCCCCTCGGGGTAATATGCTATGGAATGGCCAAGAACGATGTTATACTTTTGGCAGAAGCTGATCATAGCCATAGATTTAAATTCCTGGGCATTGTCAGTAACTATCTTTCGGGGACAACTGAATCTTGACAAAATATTGTCTTCTAAGAAATCGATTACCACCGAGTTTGTTGCCCTTTTGGTTGGAATGGCTTCCACCCACTTAGTAAAATAATCTGTAGTTGTTAAGATCCACTTGTGTTGAGCACTGGAATGGGGATTAATCTTGCCTATGAAGTCTAGACCCCATTGTTGAAATGGGGCTTCAGCTTTGACTGGAACTAGAGGCAGTGTCGGGAGCTTCTGTTTACCTGCGAATAGTTGACAAGGGTTGCAGGCACGCACTTTGGCATTGCCGTCTGAAAAGAGTTTTGGCCAGTAATACCCAGGCCTCAAGATCTTGTAAGTTTTATCTCTCCATGCATGATTCCCCCCAAAGACTCCCTCATGAAATTCGTCTATAACCCGCTGAATTTCCAATTCGACTAAACAGACTAACAGGAAACCGAGCAGATCTTTCCAATATAGATGACTTTTGGCGATACAATATTTAACTGCATGGATTTTTAAAGTTCTGGCTTTAGATGGTGATAGTTCATTTGGGAATTTTAGAGTTAGCGGGTATGACACTATGTCTCTATACCAGCCCGATGATAAGAACTTCTCTTCGATCTTGTTTGGACTTGTTTCCTCATTCAGCTCGTTTAGATCCATGTCTTCGTCGCCTTCCTGTAGGTAATTGATATCTAGTGCTCTAAAATTTAACTCAGCTAAGAGTTTGGCCAGGCCTTGCCCTTTTATCAATTTGGTTGGTTTGACTTGCAAATCAAATTCCTGGATTTTGGCGAGCCATCGCCCTCTTTTTCCATTGTTGTCTGGCTGTACCAATATATCCTTCACAGAAATGGTAGGCACATACGCAATTATCTTTGAGTGTAGTACATAAGTTCTGAATTCCTTTAATGTTTTTACCATTGCGTACGCCTATTTTTCTATTATGTCATACTTTAGTTCTACGTCTCTAAGGCTTTTGCTAAAAAACGCGATCGGTTGTTCGAATCCTTCTTCATTCTTTCGTAGGAGCACCGCGGCAATAATGTGTTCAAAGGCAAATGAGAAAATGAGAAAATCTTTCAGATAGTTTGGGCTTGCTAACACAGGTGCCTCGCTTATGACTTTCTTAATATGCGCGAATGATGCTCTGGCCTCGGTTGTCCAGTTTACTCCACTGTCCTTTTTCAACATACGTGTGATCAATTTTACGATCTCAGCGAAATTCGGGATAAACCTTCGTAAAAAATTTATTCTTCCTAACAAAGATTGAATCTCTTTTACATTTCTGGGAATATTTATAGTATCTATTGCTTCAATCCTCTTAGGATCAATCCTGATTCCATCCCTAGATACGATATGGCCCAAAATCTTACCTTCCCGCATGGTGAAATGTGGTTTCTTTGGGTTTAAAGATAGACCAAACCTGTGGCATTTTTCGAAAGTCTGTTTAAGATGCATCAAGTGTTCTTCATCGGTTTTAGAGAAAACCGTCAAATTGTCGAGGTAAATGACTACGAACTTGTCCCTTTCTCCTATGAAAGCGATGTCCATAGCGCATTGGAATGTGGCCCCTGCATTCATCAAACCAAAAGGCATTTTGTCATACATGAACGTACCCCATGGTGTGGTGAAAGTAGTTTTTTCCCTGTCTTTTTCATTCATGGCGATCTGATTATAACCAGAGAACCCATCTATCATAGACATTCAGTTTTCTCCAACAACTTTTTCTAGCACATGGTCCATTTTGGGCAGCAGATAATTGTCCTTGAGAGACGACTTATTTAAGTTTTGGAAATCCACACACAGTCTGATTTCCCCGCTCTTTTTCCTGACCGGGACCAGGTTTTCTACCCAGTCCTAGTATCTCAGAGGTACGATTATCTTCGCGTCTAAAAGTTTCTTAACTTCTTTTTCGATCACAGGTAACAAAATGGGGTTAATATGCCTAAGTTTTTGCCTAAACGGTTTGACCCCACGCTTCAAAGGTATCTTGTGATCAATTATGGAAGTGTCATATGTTCTTAACTCATCATAAGACCAGGAAAAAACATCTTTATACTGTCTGAGTAGGTCTTTATACTTAACTTTCACTTCGGGAGGGAGGAACTTGGATATTTTTACCACCCTGGATTCTTTTTCAGTTCCTATATCACAATCCTCCACTTCTTCTGGTTGGGGCTGTAGAGTGGATTTTACAGGTACGTTGTTCTGATCAAAAAGTCTCTCTAAAGGAATCAATCCTTTCGGAATCTGGTTGTTTTTAAGGACCAACATACGATGATCCGCAATTTTTTCTCGAAAGGCTTCAGGATCTTCCCCTTCTTGCATGATCCATATCAGGTCATTTTGATTTTCTTGGTCTGCATGAGTTTCTGAGAATTCACCCACTGCTGCAAGAAATTTCTTAATTTGTTCGTCATCCTCAAAGACCTGCCAGTGTCGGATATTGTCTGGTATAGAGGGTTTGTATCTGATTTCAATGTGATACTTCAATTTGAAAGTCGTGGGAGGAGATAAAGTTGAAGCTGCTTTTGCCAATGCATCAGCATGTAAATTCTTTTTGAAAGGGATAAAGTGGACATTTACGGATGAGAAAAAGTTTTCCATGAGATCCCAAGCACAATTTCTGTATGTTCTTAATTTGGAATGCTTGGCTAGGTACTGTCGGTTTATTTGTTTAACTATTAACTTTGCATCACCATAAACCTCTAAGTTATTTATATTTAGCTTCTTGGAAGCCTCTAATCCTAAGACCAACGCTTCATATTCACATACGTTGTTAGTGTAATATATATCCCACTGCAGTCGGTAGGAAAAAGGAACAACGAACTTACCTCCCGGAGCCACTAAAAGCACTCCTGCACCCGCCCCTTCAGAAGATGAAGCACTGTCAAAATACATTTTCCAGACACCGGTGTTACACAGATCCTTTGTCATGTGACTTGACTCCTCTTTCTCTATATCATTTTCCTCCAGACAACCATCTAAACCATCATCAAAAGACAAGATACAATTTCCTAGATCTTGGTACGCAATGTAAATAGGGAAATTGTTTGGGTTTTGAGGGTCACTCACTGTATATGCTAATCTCGTTTCTCTGTACAACCGAGTGAACTGACCACCAAAGACATGAATTGTGGCAAACTTCATGTCCAATTGAAGAGAACCCCCCAACTTGGCTCCCCATGACCTAGATAACAACAAGCCATACTTAGGGGGAATATCTGCAATAACCACATCCATCAGGATACTCTTAACCGGGACCTGCGCCAGGGTAACTACCGGATCTTTTATCATCCCCATACACTTAACCCTTCTTGATTCAAAAGAGTACAGATCTCCATAAGTTCTGGTGATCTGGAGACCCAACTTTTCCATAATAATCTTAGGCATAACGTTATGGGAGGCTCCGGAGTCTAACATGCAATTATGTAGCAATTGATCATACACATTCAGAGTGATATAAAAGGGATCAATGGTGTCTTTGGCCCCTTCAAAATGGGGACCAAAGGTGATGTTAGGTTTTTCATCTTTGAGGTTTAAAACATCAGATTGGCTTTCTAGCTCAGAGACACCCATCGCTTTGGTAATCTGTTTCCGATAAACGGGGTTTTTTGTTAATTCTACCAAAGGGATTGGTATCTTAATTTTATTTATCTCATTTTCAAAATTGAAAGCTCCGCTCACCTTGTTTGTTTATTTAGCTGAGACTTTTGAATCCTTCCTTTCTGACTTATTCGCCTAGACTTCTTTATCACTCATGGTCCTGGTTGAAGACGTAATTTTATTTGTTGTTTCGGTTCCTTGTGCTTGGGTTTCAACTTTTTCCACTTCGGACTCTTGTGTGCTTACGACTTTAGTTTTGTTGTTGGGTAATAAGGTCTCTTCCAAAGGAGGCTCATAAGCTTGACCTCTTTGGAGGATTTTCTTGGGTTGAGTAGTTGAGGTGGGCTTACTCTTAGATCTTAAGTTGTACTTTCGTTGAAACTTAGCCATTATCATCTCAGTTTCTGGTTGAGATTCACAGAGATCAGTGTGATCACCTTCTTCACCCTTATTCGATGGTCGTGGTGTGTTTAGATATTTTTCATAGTCTTCTCAAGTCAGATATGGTTGAGTGCAATCATCACCGAAGTTCGTGACATCATTATCCGAATCTCCGAAGTCTTGAAAATCATTTGCTCCTATAAAATTTTCATTCTTTAAGGGAGATTGTATTTTTTGATCTTCATTTTTTATTTGTATTTGTTGGTTTGGGGGGTTGGGGTTCCTCTTGAAATCCTTTTTGGGGAAAGAGTCATCTTTGGCCTATTCGAGCTCCATTCTGGATATTTTATTTGACAGTTCTTTAATTACTCTGGCCATATCATCTACCCTATCATTTGCGGATCTATTAGACCCTGACGGACCTGCTTGTTCTCTAAAGCGTTTGGTCTCTCGGTTTCCTGTTTCTAATTTATCTTTAAGCTTACACGAAGCCATCATATTAGACTCTATTTCTACCGCATCGTCCTGCATTCGGTTTAGGGTGGCTCCCCTTCTTTCTCGCAAAAGGAGTGCAAAATCTGGTTCGAAAGCTCCGGTGAAAGTTACTTTGGCCGCGGGTTGGGACGGTTTAACCTCGGCTGGGATCTTATTATACAGTTTGTTGAATCTTTGAATAAATTCCATGACTATTTCTGAATTCTTTTTTCTCAAAGACCCAAATTCGGTAAAATAATATAGATGGTCTTTTCTCTTGCCCCATTGTCTGAGGAAAGCATCTTCCAAAGCATCATAAGACAAGATAGATGTTGCAGGTAGGCTCTAAAACCAAGTTCGGACCTAGCCTTCGAAGGTTTGGACAAGAAGTCTCGAATATACGTCCTCATGTTCGATACCGAGGATATCGGCGAATTGATCGAAGAAATTAATATGTTCAGTCGCGGTCAGATCCCCCTCCCCAGTGAATTTCGGTAAAATTTTTATGTAATTTTTGGGAAGGTCGTGTAGAGGGATGGGAAATACTAAGGGAGCATATCTGGCTGCAACTTTCACAAAAAATCTAGGAGGGGGTGTAGGCCCTTGGCCTACATCTCCTCCTAGAGGGGCTCCTCCCCCTCCTCCTCCGATAAACCCTCCACCTCCCCCTACAAACCCTCCACCTCCTCCTCCGACAGATGCCATCGTTATTTCTGGAAAGTTATAAAGGGGATTTTGGAAAATTAAAAGTGAATCTTTGTTTTCTTCGTGAAGAGGAAAATCCGAAGAGGAAAAATAAGTAACGTGAGGACTCGGTTCCTTGGATTTTCAAGAGACGAGATTAGGAGAACCGATGGGTGTGGAAACCGAGTGTGTAACACACTCTTCATAATTTGGTGAAGTCGGGAAATTCAACTGAAGGAAAGATGGTATGTCAAAAGCCGACAAACTTTCAAGAGGGCCCTTTCCTTTTTCTACTAAGGGGATTGTCGGATGAATCTCACTCCTAACTTCGGAGAAGTTTGGTGTTGAAACTTTAGTATCAAAGAGAGGACTGAGTGAAGTTGAGGGTTCGAAATAACTCTTAGTCTTCAGTGGTGGGTTTTTAATATTGTAAATTGCAGCGGTTGGCTTAAGAGAGCCTCTCACCTTTAGAATCCTTTCGAGATCGGTAAAAGGCGTAATCTACTTACCATCCAGGTTTTGTCTGGTATTCCTTCGACCGGATGCTAGTTTATTATTTGTGGAGTCGCCAAGTGAAAGATTAGAAAGCCTTAAAATGTGTGTACTCTTTGTTCACTATCAAAGGGTAACACTTTCAACAAAAAACAAATGTCGTTTTCCCAGGGAAAACGATTTCGTAACTTCGGTCCCCGACAACGGCTCCAGAAAGATGTTGTTTCAGAGTCTGTACTTAAGGCTTAGAAGTACAGTGTCTAGGCATCCGAAAGTGGGTAAAAGGTGGAGAAGGGAGAAACCTCAACCTTCGGCAAAGGAAACTAAGGAATATTTCTACGTTGGCGTTGTCTAGCTTCCAACTGTTCCTGGAGAGTTATATCATGTTCAATGGTTGCCCGTGAACATTCGAGTTCGACCCGGGTAGTGGTTGTTTTAAGAACAGTGTCGAAAAGGTTTAAGGTGATGTGTGTTTGATTCGATAATCCGGGTTCGATATTAGGATGTGTTGGTACAGGGACAGTCATGGAGGAACAGTAAAATAACAAAGCCTTCAGGGGGAAATTAAGTGTTGTCTCAATTTGGTCATATAAAAGAGAATTTATAATTTTAGAAAAGAAACGGAGTGCAAATCAAAGGTTCTTTCCCGTAACTGAGTTATATCTTAATAAAATGTATGAGGTGGGAGAAAAACATTTAGTTGTCTATGATGTAAGACTCCTATCAAGGGAGAATCTCACATATAAACAGAAGAGGAAAACTGTAAAGAAATAAACCGATGTATGCAGAGAATATGTGTAGAATTCTGAAAGTGTAGACTAGTCTTACACCCGCTAATAGTTGGTACAGAGGAAAAACAGTAAACAATTACAGAAAACCAAAATTCGTTCGCTATAGTAGTGGTCGTACTAAGTTATAATGAAGCATTCATTGGTTAGGAATATGAAATGAAATGAAGTAAGAGATACAAGAAAACAAACTCATAACACAGTCTTGACGTAGTTGAGAATCTTCAGATTTGCTTTGTATTAACTCTCAAAATATAAAAAACTCTGTTACAATCGACAAAAAAAGGTCCAGCCCCTTTCTTTTATTTCTATGGTGTATTTATACAATCTTACAAATAAGATAGAATCTCAATAGTCACAATATCTCGGTTATGACAGGGAGGAGAGCAATCGCTCCATTTCTTCTTCTCTGTCTTCACTTGGTGCCAGACGTTTGTCCTCGCGCGTGCTCGGTGCAGGCGACACATCTTTAGACCAGCTGATATATCAGTCGTGATGGTTTCGCTTGACAGTTGGCTTCAAAGAAGTAACATTCTCGGGCTAACTGTGGTAGTCTGTCTTCCATCTGTCCATCCATGATGTCGATGGTGCATAATTGTGCGCTGGGTTTAATCATGCATTTGTCTATTTGGACTATGTCCACCATAGTCACCTGGGAAATATCGGTTGAATCTCTCTCCTCTTTTTCCTTCAAATCAAGCGAGATTTTTGCCACATTCATTTGCATCAACGTCTCATCATTACCTCCGCTATCAATGCTTAGCAGATCGTCGTCTATAGAACTAAAGGCCTCTTCTAAGGAATTGGTTATCTTTTTGGCTTGTTGCTTTCCTTCGGCGATGTTATGCTCCCATTCTTTTAATAGAATGTTTCCTCTGGTTTGCTCTGAAATGGTGAACCTGGGAGTACTTTCTGAAATCCTGTTGTTCATGGCTATCACAACCTCTTGGAAGGCAACTTGAGCTGCTCTGGCTTCCCTCTCTCTAGCAGATAAGTTCTTCGAAACTTGGTTGACTAGCAAACAGTTGTCCTGGATCACTTCTACCTTGGCGAGAAAATTTCACTGTGCCACAGAGACTCTACTCCAAATCTCGATCACCTGGGATTTGAACATCTCGATGTTTATCATTCTGTTCTCGGCGATCTCCACCCTAGCCTGTAGCTGTTCGATCAAATCCCTTTGTTGGCTTGCTTGCATCTGACCATCCTGGACCACCAGTTTTTCTTGCTCGAGCTTTGTTTTGAGCAGCTCTATCTCGTTTTTATCGGCCAACCTGTCCTACTCTATTCCCACACTCACCTAGTCTTTAGCAGTTTTTGTTGTTGCTGCCAGTCTGGCTTCAAGGGTCCTAATGAGGCAATTTTTTCTTTTAAGTTGGTTTTTTAAGAGCCCAACTGAGAATTGATTTGTCGAGGCATATGCTCCTAGTGTCCCTGCTATTTCAGTAGAAAATTGCTCATTCTTTTTGTCCTTTCCATCAGTTATAACTTTATACTTCTTGGCAGTTGACTCTCCTTCCTGGTAGAATTCCCTTTTTACTACTGCCTTTCTCTTCTTATCGAAGAAAAACTCATTCGGAGGGATTTCTTCCACCCTTATGGGCCTCAACTCTTCATTGAATATCCATCTTGCATCGATATTTCCTTGCGTCGACTGCAAGGGGGTAACTGATGTGATAGGTTCTCCGATCTCCTTCGCATATTTTCCCGGAGTAGCGACCGGACTCTGCTTCTTCGACGGGTTGGGAGTCTTTATCTCTACTGTTCGAGATCCGGGGTGGCGGGTGACCAAAAATGGTGACATGCAGGGGCACCATCACCCAATTAAAGATTTCATACACAAAATTTCCCGCTTTGTTTTCCCATAATTATGCATGATATACGTGTATGGGTTCGTCTTCTGCCGGAGTCCAACTCCAGCTCATTAAGGGAAATGGTGTCATACAACAAATTGCGTCCATAATTTATGCAGACATGAAGAACGAAGATGCCTTCCCGTCCTCTTTCTGCACCTGATACTCTGTGACCCGACTGGTCAAGCTATCAGAAAGCATCTTTTCCCAGTCAAAGGAACTACCTTCGGCAACCCGAAACATTAGAGGCACCCACGGAAGGAAAAAATGTGAGGTGTCCTCTCTCCCGTATAACCTGCATGTCATCATGGCCACATATTTGTACTGCGGTTCTAAAGAAGCGATTGAATATATGTTGTGGGTATCAGCTCTGAACTTCGCGGTGTTCAAAATCCAATCCTTTATTAAACTAGACATGGTTTTATCATACTGTACGCATTCCTGTAGTGCCCAGAATTGTAAAGACATTTATATAGATGTAAAGGCCAGATTCGTAAAAACACTTATATTTCTACCAAATTACTTAATTTCTGTAAGCTTTTAAGAAGTATAATTTTCATAATTTGCAAAGCTATCTCCATACTTGCGTAAATAAAATTTGGCAATAAATATTAAATTTAAGTAAACAATTCACAATTTTGAGTTTAAATACCTGTCTCTGATGCTACTATCTACAGCAGCTTGAACCTTCGCTTGAACCTGCTCCTTAGAACACCCCAAAACCAGCCACCCTACCGACCAGTATGCCTGGCCCTAGGACATCAATGGACGTCCTAGCCCTCCGAGCCCAAAACCCCTCAGCCCCGGTGCACTGTAAATCCCACTGTTAACTAACTCTGTCTCAAGCTCCCAAAATCTCCTCTCCCAAAATCCCCTCTCCCGTAGAATGCATGAATGAATAATCCCCTTTCTCCATGGTCCTTCTCCTTCCCTTATGCCTCCTTCACCGCCCTCGCACATTCATCTCCCCCACCAAACACCTTATCTCTTTATTAATGCCCCATCCATTCATTTATTTCATATTAATTATCTTATCCTTTACTTAATGTTCCC
>ML816391.1:111398-121518 GCA_009831015.1 Picea engelmannii | reverse complement strand
AAAATTTGGCAATAAATATTAAATTTAAGTAAACAATTCACAATTTTGAGTTTAAATACTTGTCTCTGATGCTACTATCTGCAGCAGCTTGAACCTTCGCTTGAACCTGCTCCTTAGAACACCCCAAAACCAGCCACCCTACCAACCAGTACGCCTGGCCCTAGGACATCAATGGACGTCCTATCCCTCCGAGCCCAAAACCCCTCAGCCCCGGTGCACTGTAAATCCCACTGTTAACTAACTCTGTCTCAAGCTCCCAAAATCTCCTCTCCCAAAATCCCCTCTCCCGTAAAATGCATGAATGAATAATCCCCTTTCTCCATGGTCCTTCTCCTTCCCTTATGCCTCCTTCACCGCCCTTGCACATTCATCTCCCCCACCAAACACCTTATCTCTTTATTAATGCCCCATTCATTCATTTATTTCATATTAATTATCTTATCCTTTACTTAATGTTCCCTTTTACGTATGGGTTACGTTATCCCCCTATGGGATACGTAACCCCATTTAATCATTACATTTTATTTTCCCCCCTTTTTTCAACACTTAATTAATCAATTAATTAATTACTAAACAAATTAATCATTAACCAATAATTTAATACTTAATCATTTAATGTCTCATTTAATAATTAATCATTCATTAATCCTTAATTAAGGAGTTAATCATACTTCAGCTAATCATAATCAAAATAATTAATTAATAACATATAATTAATTAAGGTTATATAATAATTAATTATAATTTAGCTAATGTTTAGGATTATTTATGAAATTATTCATATTAATAAGAAAAGGGTCATTACAATTCCTTCTGCTTGAAATCGTCCAGGAATTCAGCGCCATATGTGTAGTCAAACATCGCGGGCAACTTATACATGGCTTGCATATGTTTTGTCCTGAAAGTCCCAATGGTGACTTTCTGCTCGTTCATGATGGTTCTGGTCGGTATGTCTACATGGTCCAATGCCCATCGTACCATGTCATAATATGGAAGAAATCATGGCCTGGCAGCTACTCTGTGCATTCCGGATTGGACGACTATTTTGTACTTGGTGGTTATATCATCTTTTTCATTGTCACTGGATTCATCGGAATAGTCCACCAACTCTACCTGTAGAACATCCGAAACGAACGACCAATTCGGGACCGAATTGATACTTCGAGGTGAAGTATCAGCGACATTGTCTGAGCCTTGTCCCGAGACCTCAACATTTGCCTTTGATGCTTTTCCCGGAGCCATGGCTGGAGATTGCGTTTGGCTCTTCTGCGATAGAAATGCGTATACATACAGAAGTCAGTTTCTCAAAGATAATGTGCTATGTGTAATATGAAATGCATTTGTTATAATGAACCTCAGCTCTTATATATATTTGAAAACCCGGTACCTTTCAGAACAAGTCTGTCAAATCACATTTAGAAATAAATTTTGCCATAAAAATCCGATCTTATATTTATCGATTTACCCTATTTCCTCATTAATGTAATAAATTTTGGTGGTTTAAAAGTCAGTTGGCGTATGCAAAAATTAAGGCTACCTCGTGAATCGTGCAAGCATCGAAACGAGGGATATATCTTGATTTAGCTTAATTAATCTGGTTTTACCAACATTAATCAATAATTCGGTACTCATTATATCGGGGATTTTATTTTGACACTTTGAATTTCTAACACCCGAGACTGCGAAGATCGATTTTGGTTAATAAAAGAGGTAATCGTGATTTGGGGCTCGATTAATTTATATTTATTGTATTCGCCATATTGCAACTCGGAGCTTCGAAGACAAGTTTTTGGGAGATTTCCACGCCGAGCTGTGAAACTGCGAGATCGCGATAACATGACTTAATTTAAAAGGGAAGATAATCTTGGATTAAATGATTAATTAATTACGTTATAACCGTATCGTGATTTCGCGAGTCGGGGTTTAGACGGTGTAACTTTCGAAAAGGATAACGCCGAGTGGCCAAATGCCGAGAGAATTTTTTACCACGATTTAGCTTTTACCTTTAACTTTGACATGGGTTACTCAAATAAGGACCTCGTGTTTTTGGCTATCGGGGCTATGACAATAAATTTTTCGGTTTGGCGAACGTCGAGGTGCAAAACCCCGACGACGTTTAATCATGAGTTAGGGAAAACTTTACCCTCGTTACTGTCTTGAGTGAAAAATTAAAACGATTTCGTTGTTTCGTGGCTCGGGACATGTGAACTACATGACTTATAGTATCCGACCTACGAGATCCCGAAGTAGAACAAAAGAGGAAACATTTTTATGAAAGGTAGGACTCGTTTCGAGAGTATAATAATCATTGCTTCTCACGTGATAAAGCTTCAGAGAACTCGATATCTCAGAGGGAAAATATGAAAACCATCTTTAGACTTCAAGCATTAAAAATGAAATTTGTGACGGGCTAAAAAACAAGGGCAGCTCCAACAGACATCATAGACAGACATATGGAAGACAGGTTGTCTCAATTAGCCTGAGATTGTTACTCTTTTGAGGCCAACTGTCAAGCAGAATCGTCAAGGATGATATCTCGGCTGGTTGAAAGATGTGTCACATGTACCAAGCACGCGCGAGGACAAACTTCTGGCACCAAGTGAAGATAGATAAAAAGAAATGGAGCGATTGCTCTCCTTCCTATCATAACCGAAATTTTTGTAATGATTGATATCCCATCTTATTGTAAAACTGTATAAATATACCATAGAAAGAAAGAAAAAGGGCTGGACCTTTTTGTGTCGATTGTAACAGAGTTTTTACACTTTGAGAGTTAATACAAATCAAATCTGAAGATTCTCAATTCCGTCACGACTGTGTTATGAGTTTGTTTCCTTGTATCTCATATTTTTTTTCATTTCATATTCTTATCTGATGAATGCTTCGCTATAATTTAGTACAACCTCTACTATAGCGAATGAATTTTGGTTTTCTATAACTGTTTACTGTTTTTCCTCTGTACCGGCTATCAGCAGGTGTAAGACCAGTCAACACTTTCAGAATTCTATATATATTTTATGCTTCATCGGGTTATTTCCTTACATTTTTCTTCCTCTGTTTATACGTGATATTCTCCCTTGATAGGAGCCTTACTTGATAGATAGATAAATGTTTTCTCCCACCTCATACATTTTATTAAGATATAACTCAGTTACGGGAAAGAGCCTTTGATTTTCACCCCTATTTTATTCCTGAAACCGTAAACTCTCTTTTATACAATCGAATTGAGACAACACTTAATTTCCCTTTGAAGTTTTCTTATTTTTATTGTTCCTCCATGACTGTCCCTGTACCAACACAGCCCAATATCGAACCCGGATTATCGAATCAAACACACATTTCCTTAAACCTTTTCGACACTATTCTCAAAACAGCTACTACCCGGGTTGAACTTGAACATTCATGGGCAGCATTGCACAGGATATAAACGTCCAGGAACAGTTGGAAGCTAGACAACGCCAACGTAGAAATCTTCCCTAGTTTCCCTCGTCGAAGGTTGACGTTTCTCTCTTCTCTACCCTTTACCCACTTTCGAATTCCTAGACACTGTACTTCTAAGCCTTAAGTACAGACTCTGGAACAACATCTTTTTGGTGCCATTGTCGGGGACCGAAGTTACAAAATCTTTTTCCCTGGGAAAACGACATTTTTTTTTCGTTGAAAGTGTTACCCTTTGATAGTGAACAAAGAGTACACACCTATTTTAAGGCTTTCCAATTTTTCACTTGGCAACTCCACAAATAATAAACTCGCGTCCATTCGAAGGAACACCAGACAAAACCCGGATGGTAAGGAAATTACACTTGTTAACGTTCCTGAGAAGATTCTAAAGGCAAGAGGCTCTCTTAAGCCAACCGCTGCAGTCTACAAACTTAAACCCCCACAACTAAAGACTAAGAGTTCTTATGAACCCTCAACTTCACTTAGTCCTCTCTTTGATACTAAATATTTAACATCAAACTACTCCGAAGTTAGGAGTGAGATTCATCCAACAGTCCCCTTAGTACACAAAGGAAAGGGCCCTCTTGAAATTTCGTCGGTAGTTGACATACCATCTTTCATTCAGTTAAATTTCCCGACCTCACCTAATTCTAAAGAGTGTGTTACACATTCGGTTTCCACACCCGACGGTTCTCCCAATTTCATCTCTTGCAAATCTGAGGATCTAAGTCCTCGCGTTCCTTATCATTCATCGCCGGATTTTCCTCTTCATGAAGAAAATAAAGATTCACTTTTATTTTTATGAAACCCCCTTTACGACTTTCCACTAATAACGATGGCGGCTGCCAGAGGAGGAGGTGGAGGGTTTCTAGGAGGAGGTGGACGGTTTATCGGAGGAGGAGGGGGAGGAGATCCTGTAGGAGGAGTTGGAGGCCAAGCCCCCCCCCCTCCCAGAGTGTTTGCGAAATTTGCAGCAAGATACACTCCCTTAGTATTGCCTGTTCCTCTGCACGACCTTCCTGAAAACTATATAAAAAAATTGTCGAAATTCACTGGGGAAGGGGATCTGACCGCGGCCAAACACATTAATTTCTTTGATCAATTCGCAGATATCCTAAGTATCGAACATGAGGACATATATTCGATACTTCTTGTCCAAACCTTCAAAGGCCAGGTCCGAACTTGGTTTCGGAGCCTACCTGCAGCATCTATCTTGTCTTATGACACTTTGGAAGATGCTTTCCTCGGACAATGGGGCGAGAGAAAATACCATCTATATTATTTAACTGAATTTGGGTCTTTAAGAAAAAAGAATTCAGAAACAGTCATGAAATTTATTCAAAGATTCAACAAACTATATAACAAAATCCCAGCCGAGGTTAAACCGTCCCAACCCACGGCCAAAGTAACTTTCGTCGAGGCTTTCGAACCAGATTTTGCACTCCTTTTGCGAGAAAGAAGGGGATCCACCCTAAATCGAATGCAGGATGATGCGGTAGAAATCGGATCTAATATGATGGCTTTGGGTAAGCTTAAAGCTAAAGTAGAAATGGGAAATCGAGAAACTAAACGCTTTAGAGAACAAGCAGGTCCGTCAGGGTCTAATAGATCCACAGATGACAGGGTAGAAGAAATGGCCAGAGTAATTAAAGAACTATCTAATAAAATATCCATAATGGAGCTCGAACAAGCCAAAGTTGATTCTTTCCCCAAAAAGATTTCAAGAGGAACCCCAACCCCCCGAACCAACAAAGACAAATAAAAAATGAAGATCAAAAAATACAAGCTCCCTTAAAGAGAGAAAATTTTATAGGAGCGAACGATCTCCAAGATTTCAGGGATTTGGATAATGATGTCACGAACTTCGATGATGACTACACACAACCATATCTAACTAGAGAAGATTATGAGAAATCTCTAAGCACTCAACAACCGTCGGTTAAGGGTGAAGAAAGTGTTCATACTGACCTTTGTGGCTCTTAACAGGAAACTGAAATGATAATGGCTGAGGTCCAACCTAAATACAACTTAATATCTAAGAATAAGCCCATCTCAACTGCTCAACCCAAGAAAATCCTCCAAAGAGGTCAAACTTATGAGCCTACTGTGGAAGAGACCTTATTACCCAATAGAAAAATGAAAGTAGTAAGCACACAAGAGTCCGAAGTGAAAAAAGTTGAGACCCAAGCACAAGGAACCGAAACGACTAATAAATTATGCCTTCAACCAAGACCATGAGTAATAAAGCAGTCCAGACGAATAAATCGGAAAGGAAGGATTCGGAAGTCTCAACCAAAGAAACAGACAAGGTGAGCAGAACTTTCAGTTTTGAAAATGAGATAAATAAAATTAAGATACCAATCCCTCTGGTAGAATTAGCAAAAAACCTCGTTTATCAGAAGCAGATTACCAAAGTGATGGGTGTCTCAGAGCTAGAAAGCTAGTCTGACGTCTTAAACCTGGAAGATGACAAACCTAACATCACTTTTGGTTCGCATTTTGAAGGGGCCAAAGATACTATTGCTCCCTTTTATATCACTTTAAATGTATATGATCAATTGCTACATAATTGCATGTTAGACTCCGGAGCCTCCCATAACGTTATGCCTAAGATTATTATGGACAAATTGGGTCTCCAGATCACCAGACCTTATGGAGATCTTTACTCTTTTGACTCGAGAAGGGTTAAGTGTATGGGAATGATAAAGGACTTAGTAGTTACCCTGGCACAAGTCCTGGTTAAGAGTATCCTGATGGATGTGGTTATTGCAGATATTTCCCCTAAGTATGGCTTACTATTGTCTAGGTCATGGGGAGCCAAGCTGGGGGGTTCTCTTCAATTGGATATGATGTTCACCACAATTCCTGTGTTTGGTGGTCAGTTTACTCGATTGTACAGAGAAATGAGATTATCCTATACGGTAAGCGACCCTCAAAACTCGAACAATTTCCCTATTTATATTGCGGATCAAGATTTAGGAAATTGTATCTTATCTTTTGATGATGATTTAGATGGTTTTCCAGAGGAAAACGATATAGAGCAGGAAGAGTCAAGTTATATGACAGAGGATCTGTGTAGCACCGGCATCTGGAAAATGTATTTTGATGGTGCCTCATCTTGTGAAGGGCTTGGTGCAGGAGTGCTTTTAGTGGCTCCAGAAGGAAATTGTGTGGTTCCTTTTTCCTACAGACTACAGTGGGATATAGATTACACTAATAACGTATGCGAATACGAAGTGTTGGTCTTAGGATTAGAGGCTGCCAAGAAGCTAAAGATAAATAACTTAGAGGTATACGGAGATGTAGAGTTAATAGTCAAACAAATAAACCGACAGTACCAATCCAAGCATCCCAGATTAAGGTCATACAAGAATTGTGCCTGGGATCTCATGGAAAACTTTTTCTCGTCCATAAATGTCCACTTTATCCCGCGTGCAGAGAATTTACATGCTGATGCATTGGCTAAAGCAGCTTCAACCTTCTCTCCTCCCACAACTTTCAAATTGAAATATCACATAGAAATCAGACACAGACCATCTATACCAGACAATATCCAGCACTGGCATGTCTTTGAGGATGACGAACAAATTAAGAAATTTCTTGAAGCAATGGGTGAATTCTCTGAAACTCATGCAGACCAAGAAAATCAAAATGACCCGATATGGATCATGCAAGAAGGGGAGGATCCTGAAGCTTTCTGAGAAAAAATCGTGGATCATCGTATGTTGGTCCTTAAAAACAACCAGATTTTCAAAGGATTGATTCCTTTAGAAAGACTTTTTGATCAAAATGACATACCTATGAAATCCACCTTACAACCCCAACCAGAATAAGTGGAGGACTGCGATATAGGAACCAAAGAAGAATCCAGGATTGTAAAAATCTCCAAGTTCCTCCCTCCCAAAGTAAAAAGTAAATATAAAGACATACTCAGACAGTATAAGGATGTTTTTTCCTGGTCTTATGATGAGTTAAAGACATATGACACTTCTGTAATTGATCACAAGATACCTCTAAAACCTGGGGTCAAACCTTTTAGGCAAAATCTTAGATAGATCAACCCCATTTTGTTACCCGTAATCAAAAAAGAAGTTAAGAAACTTTTAGACACGGAAATAATAGTACCTCTGAGATATTCAGACTGGGTAGCACACCTATTCCCGGTCAGGAAAAAGAGCGGGGAAATCAGACTGTGTGTGGATTTCAAGAATCTTAATAAGTTGTCTCTCAAGGACAACTATCCACTATCCAAAATGGACCGTGTGTTAGAAAAGGTAGTTGGATCCAACCGAATGTCTATGATTGACGGGTTCTCTGGTTATAATCAAATCGCCATGAATGTACAAGATAAAGAAAAAACCGCCTTCACCACACCATGGGGTATGTTCATGTATGATAAGATGCCTTTTGGTTTGATGAATGCAGGGGCCACGTTCCAGCGCGCTATGGACATCGCTTTCATCGGTGAAAGGGATAATTTCATAGTCATTTATCTCGACGATTTGACGATTTTCTCTAAAACCGACGAAGAACACTTGATACATCCTAAATAGACTTTCAAAAAATGTTGTAGGTTTGGTCTATCTTTAAATCCAAAGAAATCACATTTCGCCATGCAGGAAGGTAAGCTTTTAGGTCATATCGTATCTAGGGATGGAATCAGGATTGATCCTAAGAGGATTGAGGTGATAGATACTATAAATATTCCCAGAAATGTAAAAGAGATTCAATCTTTCTTAGGAAGAATAATTTTTTTACGAAGATTTATCCCAAATTTCGTTGAGATTGTAAAATTGATCACAAGTATGTTGAAAAAGGACAGGGAGGTAAAATGGACGACTGAGGCCAAAGCATCATTCGCACATATTAAGAAATTCATAAGCGAGGCACCTGTATTAGCGAGTCCCGACTATCTAAAAGATTTTCTTATTTTCTCATTTTCCTTCGAACACGCTATTGTCGCGGTGCTCCTACAAAAGAATGAAGAAGGTTTCGAACAATCGATCCCCTTTTTCAGCAAGAGCCTTAGAGACGCAAAACTGAAGTATGATATAATATAAAAACAAGCGTACGCCATGGTAAAAGCATTAAAGGCATTCAGAACGTATGTACTACACTCAAAGATAATTGCGTACGTACCTACCAGTTATGTGAAAGATATTCTGGTACAACCTGACAGCAATGGAAAAAGAGGGCGATGGCTCGCCAAAATCCAAGAATTTGATCTGGAAGTCAAAACGACCAAATTGATAAAAGGGCAAGGCCTAGCCAAACTCTTAGCTGAGTCGAATTTCAGAGCCCTAGGTATCAATTGCTTGCAGGAAGGCGACGAAGACATGAACCTGAACAAGTTGAATGAGCAAACAAGTCCAAACAAGATCGAAGAGAAGTTCATATCGTCAGGCTGGTACAGAGACATAGTATCATACCGGCTAACTCTAAAATGCCCAAATGAGCTATCACCATCAAAAGCCAGAACTTTAAAACTCCATGCAGTTAAATATTGTATCGTCAAAAGTCAGCTATATCGGAAAGATCCACTCGGTTTCCTGTTAGTCTGTTTAGTCGAATCGGAAACTCAGTGGGTTATAGATGAATTTCATGAGGGAATCTGTGGGGGGCATCACGCTTGGAGAGATACAGCTTATAAAATTCTGAGGGCTGGGTACTACTGGCCAAAACTTTTCTCGGACGTCAATGCCAAAGTACGAGCCTACAACCCTTGTCAATTGTTTGCAGGTAAACAGAATCTCCAGGCACTGCCTTTAGTTCCAGTCAAAGCTAAAGCCCCATTTCAGCAATGGGGTCTAGACTTCATAGGTGAGATTAACCCCCATTCCAGTGCTCAACACAAGTGGATCTTAACTGCAACAGATTATTTTACTAAATGGGTGGAAGCCATTCCAACCAAAAGGGCAACAGACTCGGTGGTAATTGATTTCCTAGAAGACAACATTTTGTCTAGGTTTGGTTTCCCCCAAAAGATAGTTACAGACAATGCCCAAGCCTTTAAATCTATGGCTATGATTAGCTTCTGTCAGAAGTATAACATCGTTCTTGGCCATTCCACAGCATATTATCCCCAAGGAAACGGATTGGCCGAGTCATCTAACAAGAGCCTGGTAAATATAATCAAGAAAGTATTGGATGAAAATAAAAGGCCTTGGAAAGTGCACTTAAAATACGCATTGTGGGTGAATCGCATAATCACAAAAAGGTCAATCGGCATTTCACCTTTTTAGATGGTATATGGGACCGATGTTGTGCTACCTATAAACCTAGCGCTCCCGGTGATGAAGTTAAGGCAAGATCAAAATGAAGAACCCAATCATGTCACCAGGAGAATAAATCAGTTGATTGAGGTTCAACAGCATAGAGTTGAAGTAGATGAGAAGATGCCGAAATACCAAGATGATATGAAGGCATTATTCGACCGCAAAGAAAAGGACAGATATTTCCTCCCAGGTGATTTAGTGTTAAGGTGGGATGCAAGAAATGAAGAAGCAGCAAAACATGGAAAATTTGACCACCTCTGGTATGGGCCATTTAGGATCTCAGCTCTGGAAGGAAAAAAATTTGTCCTACTGGAAAATATAGACAGTGAAATCCTCAACACCCCTGTCAACGAGCATTATCTGAAGCATTATATGACGTAACAGTCGCATAAAAAAAAAAAAAT
>ML816391.1:96541-111272 GCA_009831015.1 Picea engelmannii | reverse complement strand
CTTTTATGAACTTTCGACACCTTTCGGATAGCCCCGATAACCTTCATATTTGCCTCTTACAGGATTCCAGCTGCACACAAAACAGCAGGAAAAGTAAACTGAAAGTTGGTCTCAGAATTAAATCAGCTTAAACAGGTGATACCCAAGAAATTTGATATTTTGCAAAGAAATTGAAACAAAAAGGTAAAGATGATATTTCCTAAAAGACATGTTCTAAAGTACTATTAAAGAAAATCGAGGTAACCTCATTCAAACTGCAATATCGGCCGAACTGATAAATGACAGAGTTGTTTCCTTGTTTAATCAAAAGATAAGACAAATTAAATGATTCACCCAAACTAAAAGCAGTCAATCGAAGTAAAGTACCCCCAAAGAAAATATCTACAAGAGTCAGTTTTGAATTTTTTTAATTTTCAGTCCGAAAGTCACTACATGTCACCCCTTTTCTATCTCTGGGTTTACCTTTTGAAAATTCAGCATCTTTTCGTTTCGCATAAGAAGGGATAAGAGTTTTCATTTCAACCTTGTGAGCTTCAAAGAAGATTGTGGAAAGAAGGCGGGTCTTCACAACTCCTCGATCCCCTGCTAAACGAAGAGATGCCTAAAGCGATCCTAACTTTCCTAGGTTTTTCAACAACATTGGAGGATTGAGGCTTGCTCAAATAGAATTCCCTAAGAAATTTATTTTCCCTTTATCCCCTGAGAACGAAGGTGTTGTGAAGGTCAAGGGAAGGTTGGTACCGAGTAATCAAAGTAAGTTGACAGACCTATAATGAAAAATATTACACAGATATCAGCCCTGATGCAAACTGATTGCCCCCATCTTCGCGCCCTAAAAAGAAAATTATAAGACAGGTGGTGAAAGGAAATTCAGAAATGATTTCCCCCATCTAGTCCAAGAGACAATGAAAGGAAATTTAGAAATGATTTCCCTCATCTCAGCATTCAAATGCATAAATATATTTCGAAGTGGTGAAAGGAAATTCAGTAAAAGGGGCCAGATAACTTCATCGGGGTACTGAACAGGCTCGCTGGCAGTGAAGCAGTATTTGAGATATATGTAAGGTTGTTATACATGAATATCACTCTACTCCGGTAACCAATTATTTTTAAAAACCCGATCTACATCCCAAGTTTAGACGGGACTCCCTAATTAAAAACATATAATCTTCTTCTTTTGATGCAAGTTGATAGCCACAAGATCTGTTGGGTCTCCTAGAACTGTTTTGATTGTCTTAAGGAAGATCTGAATTTAGTAACAGGAAAGGGAAAGTCGTGAAAGGGACTACAGCTAAGTTTAAAAAGAGTATCTGAGTTTGAAAATATTTTCAAGGCAAAAACTAAGTCTCTTTCCCTTTCGGTACCCTGTTCTCATAAACCTTTTTTGCCTAATTGAAACTATTGACTCCATTTACCCAATATTGGCATGTGGTCTACTGTTCTTCCCGTCTTACAAGAAAACGGGATCCCTAGTTGGAGCCTATGTTGGAGCCGCCTTTATTTTTTCTAGCCCGACTCAAATTTCATGTATTAATGTTCGAAATCGAAAGATGGTTTCCGTATTTTCCGTCCGTGGTTTCAAAATCTCTAAAGTCTTATCACGCAAGCAGCGATGATTATTGTACTCTCGAGGTGAGTTCTACCTTTCGGCAAAAAAAAATTCCCCTTTTTGTTCCACCTCGGGATTTCGCATGTTGGATGCTATAGATCATGTAGTTCACAAGTCCCGAGCAACGAAACAATGAAATCGCTTTAAATTTTCACCCAGGGCCATAACTGGAATAAAGTTCTCCTAAATCATGATTAAACGTCATCGCGTTTTCGCACCTCAACGTTCACCAAATCCAAAAGTTTATTGTCGTAGTCCTGATAGCCGAGACGACGAAGTCCTTTTTTATAGTAACCCGTGTCAAGGTTAAAAGTAAAAGTTAAGTCGTGGTAAAGTTCTCTCGGAAATTCGCTACTCGGAGTTTACTTTTTAAAAAGTTACATTGTCTAAGCCCCGACTCGCGAAATCACGATAAGAATATGAACATAATTAATTAATCACTTAATCTGAGTTTATCTTCCCTTTTAATTAAAACGTATTATCGCGATCTCGCGGTTTCGCAGCTCGGCATGCAAACTTCCCGGAAACTTATCTTCGAAGCTCTGAGTCGTGATATGGAGAATATAAATAATTACGTAATCAATTAAGTGCCTAATCACAATTGTGGTTTTATTAACCAAAATCGATCATCGAAAATTCGAGGGTTAGAGGTTCAAAAGGTTAAAGCAAACTTCCTGATACAACGAGTAGCGAAAGATTAATTGACGTTGGTAAAACTGGATTAATCAAGCTAAATCAATATCTCGCGTGCTTGGATGCTTGCACGATTTACGAGGTAGTCTTGTTTCTTCCATACGCCAACTGACATTTCAAACCGCCAAAATTTATGGCATTAATTATGAAATAAGGCAAATCGACGAATAAAGATTGTGTTTTTATTGCTAAATTTATTCCTAAACATGATTTGACATATTTGTTCTAAAAAGTACCGAGTTTTTGAATATATATAGATCTATGGTTCATTATAACAAATGCATTTTTATATTACGCAGAGCACACTTTCTCAGCGAGCTAACTTCTGTATGTATACATATTTTTATTGCAGAAGATATAAAGAAGTATCTCCAGGCATGGCCCCGTGAAAAGCATCCAAGGCCAGTGTTGAGGTTTTGGGACAAGGTTCGGACAATGTCGCTAATACTTCACCTCGAAGTATCGACTCAGTCCTGAATTGGTCGTTCGTTTCCAATGTTCTGCACGCTAAATTGGTGTATTATTCCAATGATTCCAGCGACAATGAAAAAGACGACATAACCACCAAGTATAAGATCGTCATTCAATCGAGAATGCATAAAGTAGCGGCCAGGCCACGATTGCTCCAATATTATGACATGGTCTAATGGGCATTAGACCATGTGGACATACCAACCAGAACCATCATGAATGAGCAGAAGGTCACCATCGGGACTTTCAGGCCTGAACATCTACAAGCCATGTATAAGTTGTCCACAGTGTCCGACTATACATATGGCACCGAATTCTTGGACGAGTTCAAACAGAAGGAATCTGTACAGTATGACAAAACCATGTCTATCTTAATAAAAGATTGGGTTTCTCATGCTGTGAAGTTCAGGGCTGACAGCCACGGCATATATTCAATAGCTTCCTTAGAACCGCAATACAAGTATGTAGCTATGATGACATGCAGATTATACGGGAGAGAGGACACCTCACATTTCTTTCTTCCATGGGTGCCTCTAGTGTTTTGGGTCACTGAAGGTTATTCCTTCGACTGGGCAAAAATGTTGTCCGATAGCTTGACCAGTCGGGTCACAGAGTATCAGGCGCAGAAAGAGAGAGGAAAGACTTCTTCATTTTTCATGTTTGCATACATTATGGGCGTCGTGTGTTTTTTAACACCATTTCCCTTAATGAGCTGGAGTTGGACTCCAGCAGAAGACGAGCCTATCCATGTTTATCATGCGAAATTATGGGAAAACAAAGTGGCAAATTTCGTATATGAAATCTTCAACTGGGTGATGGTGCCTTTGCATGTCACTATCTTCAGTCACCTGCCACCCAGGATCTCGGACAGTATAGTGACAAATCTGAGCAGCATAGCCGACTGGTATGTAGAAGTCGAATTTTCATATCTCAGAGTTTTCGGGGCTTCTGTTCCCCCGCATGCATTGCCATTGTTCATTCCCAACAAGTTGGCTTGTCGTGAGGTTGCTAGACAAACAGTAATCGGTGGTATAAGCAAGGAGCTTAAGGGATACTCAAAGAAGGTATGGCCACCTTTTCCTGTTCATTTAAATTCATATTCTTTATTAGATTACGGGCATGCCAAAGATGAGGCAGCAGCCCTGGAAGACCTAAATTTGGTCCTCATTGAATACAAGAAGCACGATTCACAGAGGGTCGTGAGTAATCATTTAGCCAGTTGCGGGCTCAAGAGATTTGAGCACGAAAATTTTCCCTCGGATGACATTTTCTGAGGCGCAAGATCTTATGCCGAGATTTTAGCTCGGATCCAAACATTGGCACCCGAAGAGAGGGCCGATGTTCTAAAATTCCAAGAACATCGATGCAGTTTCCTTCCCGCAGTATTACGGGGTGAGAATCCGAGTACAGCAGAGGTGAAACAAAAATATGCCGAAGGCTTCAAGGATGCAACTCTCGGTCAAGAAAAACACCAAGACGGGGAAGAGAACACTAAGAGTTCAAAAGTAGAGATAAAGACTCCCGAACAGCTGAAGAAGCAGAGTCTGGTTACTACTCTGGGACCATCAGCGAAACAAATCGGAGATCCTATCACATCGGTTACTCCCTTGCAATCGACTCAGGGAAATATTGATGCAGGGTGGATCTTCAATGAAGAGTTGAGGCCTATAAGGGTGGAAGAGATCCCTCCAAATGAGTTCTTCTTCGACAAGAAGAGAAAAGCAGTGGTAAAGAGAGAATTCTATCAGGAAGGGGAGTCGACAGCCAAGAAATACAAAGTTATAACTGATGGGAAGGACAAGAAGAATGAGCAGTTTTCCAGGGAAATAGCTGGGACATTAGGGGCATATGCCATGGCGAACCAATTTTCAGTCGGGGTCTTGAAAAATTAGCTGAAACGAAAGAATCGCCTCATCAAGACTCTGGAAGCCAGACTAGCCACAGCAGTAGAGGCTGCGAAAGACCAGGCAAGTGTAGGAATAGAACAGGCCAGGTTGGCCGATAAAAATGAGATAGAGTTGCTCAAGACTAAGCTCGAACAAGCACAGCTGGTGGTTTGGGATGGTCAAATGCAAGCGAGTCAGCGAAAAGATTTGATCGAACAGCTTCAGGCTAGGGTGGAAATCGCTAAAAGTAAAGTAATAAATATCGAGATGTTTCAGTCCCAGGCGATGGAGATTCGGAGCAGAGTCTTTGCGTCCCAACGAAATTTACTCAACAAGGTAGAGGTGATTCGGGACAACTGTTTGCTGGTTAATCAAGTTTTGGAGAATTTAACTGCTAGAGAAAGGGAAGCTGGAGAAGCACGGGTTGCCTTCCAAGAGGCTGTGATAGCCACAAATAGCAGGGATTCGGGAAGTACTCCTATGTTCACCATTTTGGAGCAGACCAGAGGAAACATTCTATTAAAAGAATGGGAGCACAGCATCGCGGAAGGCAAGCTACAAGCCAAAAGGGTAACAAATTCCTTAGAAGAGGCATTTAGTTCTATAGATGGAAATCTGCTAGGCATTGATAGCGGGGGTAATGTCGAGGCATTGATCCAAATGAATATGGCGAAAATCTCGCTTGATTTTAAAGGAAAAAGAGGAAAGAGATTCGGTTGAGATCTCCCAAGTGACTATGGCGGACATAGTCCAAATAGACAAATGCATGATTAAACTAAGCGCACAATTATGCGCTATCGACATCATAGACAGACAGATGGAAGACAGGTTGCCGCAATTAGCCCGAGATTGTTACTCTTTTGAGGCCAACTGTCAAGCAGAACCGTCAAGGCTGATATCTCGGTTGTTTGAAAGATGTGTCACATGTACCGAGCACGCGCGAGGACAAACTTCTGGCACCAAGTGAAGACAGAGAAAAAGAAATGGAGCGATTTCTCTCCTCCCTATCATAACCGAAATTTTTGTAATGATTGAGATTCCATCTTATTGTAAAACTGTATAAATATACCATAGAAAGAAAGAAAAAGGGCTGGACCTTTTTGTGTCGATTGTAACAGAGTTTTTACACTTTGAGAGTTAATACAAAGCAAATCTGAAGATTCTCAATTCCGTCACGACTGTGTTATGAGTTTGTTTCCTTGTATCTCATATTTCGTTTCATTTCATATTCTTATCTGATGAATGCTTCGCTATAATTTAGTACAACCTCTACTATAGCGAATGAATTTTGGTTTTCTATAATTGTTTACTGTTTTTCCTCTGTATCGGCTATCAGCAGGTGTAAGACCAGTCAACACTTTCAAAATTCTATATATATTTTATGCTTCATCGGGTTATTTCCTTACATTTTTCTTCCTCTGTTTATACATGAGATTCTCCCTTGATAGGAGCCTTACTTGATAGACAGCTAAATGTTTTCTCCCACCTCATACATTTTATTAAGATATAACTCAGTTACGGGAAAGAGCCTTTGATTTGCACCCCTATTTTATTCCTGAAACCGTAAACTCTCTTTTATACGACCGAATTGAGACAACACTTAATTTCCCTCTGAAGTTTTCTTATTTTTGTTGTTCCTCCATGACTGTCCCTGTACCAACACAACCCAATATCGAACCTAGATTATCGAATCAAACACACATTGCCTTAAACCTTTTCGGCACTATTCTCATAATAGCTACTACCCGGGTTGAACTCAAATGTTCATGGGCAATGATTGAATAGAATATAACCATCCAGGAACAATTGGAAGCTAGACAACGCCAACGTAGAAATATTCCCTAGTTTCCCTCGCCGAAGGTTGACATTTCTCTCTTCTCTACCTTTTACCCACTTTCGGATGCCTAGACACTGTACTTCTAATCCTTAAGTATAGACTCTGGAACAACAGAAACATCAACGAAATATTCCCTCCACGGGTCATCACCATCAAAATAGCTTTACCTTATAAATCATTGCAATACAGGCGAAACTTCGTCGCAACAGGGACGCAAAACCATGCCAATGTAAAAAAAACAGTGGAAAGTTGCGATGAAAAAGTGTGGCAATAGCGACGAAAATTGATGGGAGAGACAAAACCTCCAACGCAGATGCTATATGTGGGACGCAAAATCGTTGCAAAGTGTGATGCAAAAGCATCGCAATAGAGAAGACAATTGATGGCAGTAACAAAATTTACAATGTAGATGCTATATGTGCAACGTTAAAACATTGCAAAATGCGACGAACTTACGTCTCTATTGCCACGCTTGTTCCAAAAACAAATTTTCCTTGCGATGAACTATCGTCGATATTGCGATGCTTCCTAAAAAAAAACTACATGAGATATGAATATGGTATACCATATTACATTGTAATATGGTATTACCATATTACAATGTAATATGGTATACCATATTACATTGTAATATGGTATTACCATATTACAATGTAATATGGTAATATTCATATTACATTGTAATATGGTATACCATATTACATTTCTTATCCTTTATTTCTCTAGTAATATCTTTATGTGATTTTGCAAAGGATCAATTTCGATAGTGAACTTTAGCTACCCTTGACATTAAGATAAACCAAAAGTGCCTAATCAACCCAACCTTGTTGGATATTTTCCCCCAAATCCTCCACAACGGAATCTATCAGGACTGTCTCCTTATTTGTAGACTGCTTATTGTCCTACTAGTATACCTATGGGACTTCCTCCCCAAAATTAAGCGAACGTACATAATCAACCCAACATTGCAAAGACATTAAGGGAATGTACCTAATCAACCCAACCTTGTTGGATATTTTCCCCCAAATCCTCCACAACGGAATCTGTCAGGATTGTCTCCTTATTTGTAGACTGCTTATGGTCCTACTGGTATACCTATGGGACTTCCTCCCCAAAATTACCAGTTTCCACAAGTGAACCGGCAGTTGCCTTTTCTAGCCACCTTGGATTTACTGAATTTGTCTAGGATATTGAATGATCTTATTTTACACTCTCCTTATTGGCCTATCATTCCAGCCAAAATACCGTCTGACATTCCTAAGTTTGACGATCGATCAAGACAGGACCCGAATAATCATTTTATGAATTTCCATCTGTAATGTTCATCCAACTCATTGATGGATGAATCCATTAGATTGTGACTCTTCCAATGGAATCTCACGGGTTCAACAACAAAGTGTTACATCGAATTACCGCAAGGTTTCTTTAATGAATTTAATACCCTTCCCATGGATTTTCTTACACATTACCAATTACCTATTCATTATGAAACAATAACCAAAATTTTAAGTTCTTTTAAGCAATCTTCTTCCACTCATATTTTTTATCACATCCATGAGTGGAGGAGGAGAATACGGTTAATCAAAGTTCCCCTTCCTGACCAACTGTTGGCTGATTGGTTTATTAAATCACTCATCGGGTCTATATCCCATGATGTTTCCATGGGTGGTGTTGTCACTGAAGAGATCTCGTTTATTCACAAATGGGCACACTCTACAACTTGATCCCTGACGCTCATCGCCCTTCCACGAATCCTACCCTGATGCTCATCGCCCTTCCACAAATCCTACCCTGACACATCCAGTAGCTTCTCATGTTGTTGATGGTGTGATTGGCACCTACCATGCTGAGACTCAATCCACACAAGCCAGTCACACCAATCCAAAATCTAATAATTCTAATGCTCAAAATACTCTTTCTCCTACTCCTTCCACCAGTAAGACTGCTGAGGTTAATTTGGTTCAATCCACACCTACCGGAAAAAACAAAAATAAAAAGAAAGGGAAGGGTAAGAACAAGGAAGACAAGAATAATAATCAACAAACTAAAAATCCCAAAACACGGCCTGTTGATGATAAGGATAAGCACAAACCTCGATATCCTTGCCTTATTTGTGGTGACGATCATTACACGAAATATTGTCCACGACGCATTGAGGTTACTAAGTTCCTCCAAGGAACCGGAAATCCTCCTACACCTGTCGTTTTGTCACAACCTTTCCCTTCTCAATAGCAAGCCCAATTGGTCATTCATGACCAAGCCTCCCCTTCTACCACTTCTTATGTCCTTATGTGTAATGGTGACTCTAAAAAGAACGAAGTTGCAATCGCAACTTGGGTGAAAGATTACTCTCTGTCGAAGGAGAAATTTGATTATCCACCACCTTCGTTGGTTCAGCTTCCTCCCTCCACTTCACCTCCAAACGGTCCTCTTCACCTCGAAATATCGGGCCTTGATACAGTCCTTCTCTCTCCTCCAAAGGGTGTTGTTCGAAAGTCGTCTTTTAACCCTCACACACGTGCTAAACAAAACTACAGTATTGTAGAAGACCTTGCACAAGCACCCTCTGCGATGTCGGCTCTCAAAATCCTTCAAAGTTGTCCCACTCAAGGAAAGGCGTTGTTAAAAGATATTGGTGGAATTGATCCCACAGATACCAATCTGATAATCTTTCACTGGGAAGATCACATTCCAAGACTCCCTCCTCAGTTGGCATTTCAGATCCAAGTTGTTGTCGAAAACAAGAATATTTTTAGAACTATTATTGACGAAGGAGACTCGACTTGTGTTATGTCTGTTACTTGTAGGAAATCCAATGGCTCTCCTACCCTCACCGAGTCACACAATACCCTTAAGGCTTTCAATGGTATAGGTTTCAAACCTTACGGTGTTCTTCCCTCATTGTCTATTACGTTGGAAGGTAAATCAGTCAACGTGGAGGTTGAGGTCTTCGATGCACCTCTTGATTACAACCTCTTACTTGGTCGTAGTTGGATTGATTCTATGCGTGCAGTCGTGTCTACCCTTTTCCGTGTGGTACGTTTCCCGCACCAAGGAAAGGTCATCATTGTTGACCAATTGGCCTTATTTAATGTTGATTCCCATACTAGCAATGTACCCTTTATCTCGAAGACACCTCCCGATTACGAGAATTTCGGTGTGGATCTTTTGAAAGATTCAACTTTAATAGGTACTTTTCCAATCCCACCACCTGATATTTCTCCCCCTTTTGTTGCCTCGATTAACAAGATTTCCACCACTGCTCGTGAAACCCCTATGTCATATAACCCATGGATCGTACCTAGCCCTGGTGACCATCTTTGTTATGGAAACCAAATTCCATTAAGTCTGAAAAATCTACTTATCACACCATTCAATCGACAACCCCCTCTCCCCCTTCTCTCTGTGATTCATCTCCTGATTTGTTTCACGTGATCTCTCCTACTAATGAGATGATCATGTCAATCATGTCTATAGAAGACACTCCATGGGATGATGGGCATCATCACTCAGTTCTCTTCCTAGAACATGACACCATAGAGAGCTACCAACGGAGTTCAGCTTCGTCGACCATTGTTGTTATTTCTTTCGTTCCCGAGTCAACACACAATTTGTTGTACGAAGGGAACTTGAGTAACATTTCACCTACCATCCCTCTAGACATATTGATTAAACCCAGAGTCATAGAAAATGTTCATAATGGAGCCTCATGTTCTACTAATGAGGTCCACACTTATAAATCTCTTTTCCAAGAATTTTGTGACGTTTTTGCCTGGAGTTATGAAGAAATGTCAGGTATCGATCCTGATATTTTTGTACACGAGATTAATACATATCTGGATGCTAAACCCGTTCGGCATAGAATGCACTAGTACATCCATGTAAAGTCGCTATTATCAAGCTTGAAGTTGAGAAACTTCTTAAAGTTGGCTTTGACCGATTGGGTATCCAATCTTGTTCCGGTAAATAAGAAGCAAGGTACCATCCACGTCTACGTAGATTATAGGGATATAAATAAAGCTTGTCCTAAGGAAAATTACGCAACCCCTTTCGTCGACCGTATCATTGATGACTATGACGGAAGAGAAATATTCTCCTTGATGGACGGTTTCTCTGGCTATAATCAAATTAATATTTTACCGGCGGATCAACACAAGACTACTTTCATTTTCCCTTGGGGAACCTTTGCGTACCAAAAATTACCTTTCGGTCTAAAGAATGCTGATGCAACCTTTCAACATGCTATATCTTACACTTTCCATGATATAAATCATATCGTACAACCTTATCTTGACGATCTACCAGTGCATTTCATGCATCGTTAATATCACCCGACACATTTATGGGCAATTTTCCTACGTTGTCGGTATTATCGAATCCGTTTGAACCCACACAAATGTGTTTTTTTGTGTGGAGTTCGATCGACTTCTCAGTTTCATTGTGTCTATACATGGGATTCGAGTAGACCCATTGAAGGTTGAGGTGATTCTTAATCTTCCTCCTCCTTCCACACTCTGCCAACTCCAAAGTTTGCAAAGGAAGGAAAATTTTTTACGACAATTCATCCCCAATTATGTTGAATTGATGAAAGGATTCACTCGGTTGCTTAAGAAAGGTTATGAATTTGTATGGGAAGACACTGCAACCAAATCCTTTGAATCTTTGAAACTCACTTTAACCCGTACACCACTACTATTTCCACCTGATTATAGTCAAGATTACTTCCTCTATTTAGTTGCTTCGGACTCTACCATATCCATGGTATTAGTCCAAGAGGATGATTCGCACGATGAACATGTGATATATTATTTGAGTAGGAGTCTCACGACTACCAAAACTAAATACCTCCATGTGGAGAAACTGGCCTTGGCAGTTGTTCAAGTTGTTCGACGTTTTCGTCATTATATCTTACTACGCAGAACCATTGTTATTTCTGATTGCAACCCCATGCAACACGTCCTTACCCGAAAATTTCTAGGGGGAAAGTAATCCAAATGGATAGTGATTCTCCAAGAATTTGACTTGGAATTTGAACACGCTAAGTCAAAAAAATATTGGTTTTCTCTGAACTGATATGTGACCTTCCCTCCACTAAGACAAAAAATGTGGCAGAGTATTCCTTGCTTGATGAATCCCTTTTTCTGATAAGTTCTGATGACATATGGTATGGAGCTATCATTATCTATCTCCAGACTCAAACATTCTGGCTCAATCTATCTAGCACGGACCATCATCGTATACGCTATCAAGCCGGACAATACATCATTCTCGGTGATACCCTTTATCATCGTGGTATTGATTCTATATTTTGACAATGTCTCACTTATGATGAAGCTGAGAAGTCTTTGAATGACTATCACTCCAGAGCATGTGGCGGTCATATGTCTGGGTATTCCACTGCCCAAAAGATCTTACGAGCAGGTTAGTTTTGGCCTTCTTTGTTTAAGGACTGCATTACTGTTGTTCAAAACTGCCACGCTTGCCAAACTTATAATAACAAGATAAGATCTCATCCTAATCCCTTACACCCAGTAGTTTCCATTGGTCCATTTGACAAATGGGGAATTGACTTCATGACATGTAACCCTCACTCGGCTGGGGGGCATGGATACATCATTGTAGCTATGGATTATTTCACTAAATGGACTGAGGCGATGCCTACATTTGATAACATCGAGAAAACTACAACATGTTCATATTCAATCATATCATTACTTGGTTTGGTGTCCCTCAAGATATCGTCACTGATCACAGTAGTCATTTTCAGAATTTTATGATGTTTGAACTTACTGAAAAGTTGGGTCTTCGCCATGAAAACTCAACCCCCTATTATCCATAGGCCAATGGCTAGGTTGAAGAAATCAACAAAGTTCCTATTACTATGCTTCGACGGATGATATGAATTCATAAAACAAGTTGGCACATGATGTTGTTCTCAGCATTATGGGCCTATCGAACATCTGTTAAGTCTTCTACGGGATTTACATCTTTCCAGTTGGTTTATGGTATCGAAGCTATCTTGCCGATTGAATGTGAAATATTGTCTTTGAAACTGGTCGTTGAAATTCTCCCCAATACCTCTGTTGAAGAGGAACGTCTATTGTACTTGATGCAATTAGACGAAACCCATCATGATGCCACCTTAGTTATTGAAACCCAAAAGAAACATGTCAAAGCCCACTATGACAAACATGTCAAGCCATGTGTTTTTTCTCAAGGTGATCTTGTTCTTCTTTATGAACAGGATCGTGATTTTCTATGGGTTGGTAAATTTGAGGCCATGTGGCGAGGTCCTTACATTGTCAAATGTGTGTTGGAGAAGGGATTTTATGAGCTAGTTGATTATGATGGAATCCCTTTGAGTGAACCTAGAAATGGGCTTTACTTAAAGAAGTATTATGGTTAAGTCATTTTTGCATGAGTGCTGGTATTTTAGTGTATCACACTCTTGTGTGTTTATTTGTTGTTTGGTTTCGACCCTCAGTTGCTTACCTTGCATTATGCTTGGTTTCCAGATGTTGGTGTCTTCTCTACCCTATCTTGGCTTTGCTGATGGCGCTAGTTGCAGTAATCAGGACTTAGCATCTGTTGCTTGGGAAATCTATGCACCTACAGATCAGTTGATTAGTCTACATGGTGTTTTTTTTGGTTGTACAACTAATAATATCGTGAAATACAATGCAGTCAATGAATTATTGACCGACGTTGTTTCACTTGGAATCCATCATCTTGTTGTACAACTTGATTCGCGGTTAGTAGTCCTATATTTGAGTAACGTCTACTCTATCTGGAGTCCTAATTTATTAAGGGTATATTTACAAATTCTCCTCTTGGAATGACATTTTTATTACATTGAATATCAACACATTCCTAGATGTCTAAATACATTATCAGATGCATTGGCTAATTATATGTTAGACAGGCATTTGAGACATTTATAAAAACCAATCACACTTTGTATATACAACAAGTAAGCCGGTAGAATCCTCATATATATAACGATAAAAGTGTTACAAAAAAGTGTTTTTGTCCGAAGACCAAAATATCAAAAATGTGAAGCACATGGATTCATATACAAATAGAGCATCAAGGATGATGCTCGCTATAACATGTGACTACCTATGCTAATTTACAGAGTAGTCGACCGATAGAAGCAGATACGCCCACTGTATGGCATTGATAATGCCTCGGGATATCATCGATGGAGGCATCTGGGATGTTCATCGTGAGCTCCTCTAGATTCTGCTCTAGAATCTCGTATTCAGCAGGGGCTACTCCTGCTATGTCAGCTCTCTCCCCTCACCTATGAATGGGGGATGAACGTGGAGGACAGTAAGGTCCCACATTTGCATCATCAAAAGAGCATTCGATTAGTCATCGGATAAATAACACATAAAAAATATATATATCTAAAATCATAAAAACATTATAAAAACTAAATGTCCTTCTTACCTATGTCCCCCCATTGGGAACCATTAGGAAGAACCAATTCTGGATCACCTCGAAAGTCTACACCAGCATAGACATAGTCATCCACCATAAGCATCTAGGTCCTCAACCAATCAAAGGAAACATCATTATACTTAATGATAGGACCAGTCACATGTCGGGAAATGAGGTCGACCCACCTTTTCATTCTTGGATCCTGTGGGGCAGGTATGCCCCACTCTACCCACAAGCGTAAATATGGGACCCTCTCCAGGAAGAAGGACACCAAAATCGAACCGTATCCAAACTGTTTCAGTTACGATTCCTGCACTTGGTTAATTGTTTTTTCATGATTTTGAGAACCCCGTCAAACCAATTGAAAACTCGGGGCTCCATACATTCCAGTGCATACTGGAAATAGCTCTAAAGAGACATATGGGGAGCTGCACTCCCTGCCATGTGTGTGATAGTGTAGAGGATGGTCCATAGAAGCAAGTCACAGACATCTCTAATAGTGAATTTTCCGCTATGCTTATCAGTATCGGGCACGCAATGTGCATTGATATAGTGACTCATAGGCTCGCCACCTCCCCTGCTACCTGTAAGCATGACTCGGGACCCACAGTGAGATAATTTGGTCAAGAAGTAGATATCCTCGATATATATATTAAGAATTTGAGCCCCCACATGGTGTTAGGATATTTAGACACTTAGGAGTTAGTTAAGATCTACTTGGTCTAATATGTCGTTAGGTAAAAGTGTGTTTCTTTAGTATGCATTAGTATGCATTTGTAGTTAGGAAATCCG
>ML816391.1:66511-79218 GCA_009831015.1 Picea engelmannii | reverse complement strand
TTGGAGAAGGTTACGTGACCGCCCGTGAAGCTGCTATAAAAGGCCATGAGGGTACACTGTTTTGGCAAGGAATTCTAAGCACCATTATGTTGTTCAGATGGTTAAAGGCTCATCCTTTGACAACAATCCATCAGCTGCATCACCCAGAGTTCTTTCACTGTTGTGCGCAGTTCATTTCATTTGTAAGGAAAGCATTGTGTTGAGGGCCCCGAAGAGGCTTCCACTGGAGGGAGAAGGAACCCCTCGTCTCTTTCTTCAGCGTGCTCTGGTTTCATTAATACACCAGCCTAAAACCATTGATGACCCCTGTGTCTTATGTTTGATGTTTTTGTTTATTTTCGCAGTGTTATTTGCTTTCAGTTGATAGTTAGATTGTAGTTAGTTTTGTTTTCTTTAACCCTCTTTGCTCCACAGCTGTTCTGCCCTGCCATACCCAACAGGGTATGCAAGCGCTCTCCATTTTCTCACCTGGTGACCATTTGAACGCGAACAAATGGGTTCACATCATTGACCCCTGATTGGGAGATTGTTGGCCCTTGGTTACGGAAGTAAGCAAAGAACAAGGAATAAAAGGCAGAATGTGAACTTCACAGAAGACACAATGACTGTTACTGGGTCGAAGTGAGCAAAAGAGCAGAAAAGATGGAGCGAAGTCGAGAAAGAAATCCATTGGATGAGGAGATCGAGGATGACAGGTCATCCAGGAAGAAGGATCCTATACCATGGAAAAATCAGTAAGTGGAAAAAGCCAACGATAGATGCTTTTGAGCACCGCGCGAGAAGGAAGGAAAGATAGGCTGGCAAAGCCCTGAAAACGTGGGTCAGGTGACTTAGGGTTTTAGCACCTAGGGTTTTGGTATCTAGGGTTTTGACACTTAGGCTTCAAACTAAGGATGTCGGTGAGCTATTGTAAAGTATATATAAAGGTCAAGAGGACCTGGGTTGGGTTGGTAAGATGATTGTTGGGATTTTGATTGTTATTGTTATCAAGTAAGAAGTATTGTGGGAGAGAGAAGTGATAAGAGTGAGAGCCTTTTGGTATTGTAAGATCTTCAACTGGGTGCGAAGATAAAGTTATGCAGTTGGGTGTGCAGGAAGAGAAGAGATCGAGAGGGAAAGAGATAAGATCTGTTGGTTAAGAGCGCAGATCAGAACTGTATGATTTCATCTTAATATATCATAAGGTACAATTCTATGGATGTAGCCCTAGAGAGAGGGTGGACCACGTATATTTTGGTGTTATGTGTGATTGATGCTCTATTCTTTCCATTTGATACACTATTATTGCAATACTGTGATAGATCTGATAAGATGTATGGAATAGATCTAAGCCGATAAGTGATATATGCATGTTGTATTGTTCTAGTATTAGATCCACTTGATAATTCCCTTGGTTGTAGACATCTTTGTCCTGCAACTCCCCCGTAGCTACTTCATGTGAGACTGCATCTACTTCACAGGTGTAGCTGAAAGGGCGAGTAATTAGGGCTTGTTGGTGCGCTCTTGGAGTTGAACCTTGGGTCTTCCCATGTTCCAACAAATGGTTCCATTGTCGGAACTCGAATCTTTTTTAGGGAATGTCAAGGTGGTTTCCATCAAAGACATAGATTTAGAAGTGGATAGAGGATCAAGAAAAGGACTTTGTTGAAGCCTGGAACAAGAACCCTAATCTTAGTACAGAGGATTGGTTGGAGAGATATATTTTTACTGATATACAGGAGATATTCTTTGGAGGAATCCATCAAGAGCTATATGAGTGGTTAGCTAGGTTAGTTGATACCCAGTTTGAGATCAGATCTAGACCTCCTGTAGTTTGGATGTCGACGTTGATCAAGAAGGTTAAGAGAGTTGATAACATTATGTCACGAGCCATAGATCACTAGTTTGATAGCACCATTGGGGGATACATCACTGAGTTTGTTGTTGACAGAGTAGATTCATATAGCCAATCCGAGAGATATTTCTTCAAGGGACCCAAAGGAAAAATTTTACACTTTCTGAAGTTAAAGATCAAGATTTTATTGCATGAGAAGAACATCTTGAAGATACAGTAGATTGATCGGATTTGAAAAAGATAATGTTTAGGAATTCAGACAGCGATAGCGACACAGAGGTTGGACATACGCACAGTGGAAGAGAGTTCAGAGAAGTTCATCTTGTGAACTTATTCAAGTAGAACTACAGGGACAAGGGTTTCTACAGTGGATAAGAGGAAAATCTGACAGACGAGGAGCATTAGAAACCTGATGGGACAGAGGAAGGGAAAGATGAAGAACTTCGTTGGGATGAGCTAGAGACTTCAGGAACTGTGCAAACCATTGAAGTAAGTACTATTGTCCCTCCTGTTGATTCAGAATCATTAATAAATCAGAGTAATCCAAGTCACCAGAGTCCTTAGAGTACTATTACTAGCAGTGCAGCATATACTCAGACAGGAAACCTAGGAAGCTCTATGGCAGATGAGATGAGACTCCATATATTTAGGGGAGATGGGTTTGAAGACCCTAATTAGCATTGGTTCCTATGTGAAGCCGTATGGAATATTAAAATTTCACCGACAAAGCAGTTAAGAGAACCCAGTTTAGTACTACCCTTCGAGATCGCGCACTAAGCTGGTACATGAAGCTTGTCCAAGGACTTGAACATCCTAAGACATTGAACGAGATCAAGAATGCATTGATTACGGAGTTCAAGAAACCCAATTCAAAGAAACAATGTATTACAGAGATGAAAGAGATCAAGCAGAAGATAGTCGAGCCTGTCTAGGAATTCGACCAGAGATTTAAAACCTTAACATGTCGATTGACTTTTCAGATCCCGTGTGAGCATAACAAAGAGTGGTTCATTGCTTCTTTGTTACCACACATCATATTTCCTCTGATGCAACAGAAGATTTCTTCGCAGGCTGAGGCACTAAAGATCACCATGAAGCTAGAATCAACCCCTATGGGAGAATTCAACTCAGGTATGAGTCAAATCTTGAGTCAGCTAACTAGTTTGTCTCTGCAGGTTGAAGATATAAAGAAAGACAAGGGAAAAGATAAAAGAGAAGACATTTGGTGTGTCATATGCATATCAGAGGGCCATGAAAAGGAAAACTGTCCCCTATTCCATGAATACTTGGCCTCTGGAGCTCCGATCCCTTTGAAGCAAGTCACCTTACCTTGGTGTGAAGTATGTCAAAATAGACATCGGCCTGGTGAGTGTTATTACATGAAAACATATGTTCAGGCTCCTACAAACTTGTATTGCAGATTCTGTAAGTCCATGGGACATGACAATAGGGATTGTAGGGCTTACAATCTCATGCATGAAAGGTCAAGAGACATATAATAAATTCAAGGTGAAGTACAACAAGAAGGAAACACTATGCAATATAACTCCCCTGGGAGAGGAAACTTCAATCCTCATGGTGGATTCAGAGGATGGGGATGAGGAGGAGGTATGGTTTGAGGCCATGGACAGATCATCTATTATAACTGCGCATAGCCAAGACACTTGGCAAGGGACTGTCAGAACCCTTGCAGTACTTGCAGCTATTGCAACTCGTTAGAGCATGTTATTGTAGAATGTCCATCATTGCTAGCTAAGCTTCATGAGAGACGAGGACCTCAGCAAAACCTGCAAGTGAAACTGATATATGTTGAACCTCGCGGAGAATACCCTAGAGTTGTTGTTATCACTAGAGGAGGCATTGTTACAGGAGAAGACAGACTGATCCAAGGAAAGACTATAGAAGACTCAGGAATCAAGAAAGATGCAGAGAAGACCCAAACCTTTGATGCAAAGAAAGAAAGACAAATATTTGAGGAAGCAAGGAAAGAGTTCAAATGAGACCAAGGCTCTTCATCAAAGACATGGCCAGAAGTAAGGGAATACAGAATGCCTCAGGCATTTGATCGGTCTACTTCGCCAAGAGAAGGAAAAGAGGTAAGCAAGTTCATGGAATTTATGTACACTTGTATTAAGTTGATTCAGGATGAGAGAGTTGTACAAGAACTACAAAATTTAATCAGACAGTTTGAGCTAGGAAAGATAGACCCCTTATTGGATAGGGCAGTACACCAAATTGCTAAAAAGAGAAGGAAAAATGAGGAGTTACATTTGAATGCTCAGATAGGTGAATATGATATAGACTATGTGGTACTTGACTTAGGGTCGGAGGTCAATGTCATGATGAAGCAAACTTGGGAACTGATGGGAAAAACGAAGTTGATCTATTCCCCTATCAAGCTTAGTATGGCTAATCAGCAAGCTATCAACCCCTTTGGATGATTGGAACATGTCCCTGTGGACATCGACGGAGTAAGAACATTTGCATATTTTGAGGTAATTGAGATAGTTGATGATAGTTGTCCTTACCCTGCGCTGTTAGGAATTGATTGGGCTTTCAATAATTCCACTATGGTTGATTTAAAGAAGAGATGAATGACGTTTGAAAGAGATGGTCATAGGGTCATTGCACCCTTAGATCCATATGAAGGTCAGAGTGGAACAGAGCCCATTAGAGAAGAAGACTGCACATATGAACTGGAAAACATATACAAATTAATAGCCAGACAACAGGATTACATTAATCCTATGGTCAATGGAAACCTAAGCTGGTGAAGTGACAATGCATGTTCATAAGACTCAAAAGAAGCACTGGAGAACTGGTAGAATAAAATGTATGAGGTATCTACAAGAAGATACGCTATATTAACCAGAGAAGTTCACTGGATCGCCGCAACAGTAAGTAACTTACCCACCTTTGATGGTATGAATCCTTTAGAAACCTTCTTATCAGACTTTTAAGAAAGTGTACCAATGCAACAAATATTGTTGGAAATGGTTGAGGCCCTGAAAGCAACCCCGACAAGATGGTGGGGGACACACAAAATCAATATTATAGATTGGAAACAATGTCGTACCTTGATGACAGTGTGGTTCTCAGCACAAGTAGAAGGCTGAGAAGTTCGGTACACAGGTCAAAGATGCCCAAAGGACCATGTGCAAAGCTACGAGGAAGCCTGGAGCAACTTTCATCCAGAACAGTTGGTACACAAATTCATTAACACACTAGACACGACACCTATCAACTGGTACCTTCAAGCAGAGTTGTGCCTCAACACTACAGATTGGAAAGGTATGACTCAGAATTTTATAACCACCTTCTTATTTGAAAGTCAATATTCTTCAGTAGATCAAGCGTTACAGATTGTGAGATAGAAAGTATTCGAGGAGGCATCTAGCCTTCCTTTGGAACAAGAAGAGGATGAATGGATTGCGCCTCTCCAGAAACTGCAAGGTTGTTACAACATCAATGTTGACGAAGACGATGATCCAAGAAAGGTGAACATCGCCGAAACATAAGGCCAAAGAGATGAGGAATGACCAAGAGTCAAGTTACCATTCATTGGACAACCAATCAATATTAAGAAGGTCAATATTGGAATAGAACAGACATTGAAGCTTGCTAATGTTGGAGATTATTGGGATGTTGCCACCATCGAAAAGATTACAGAATTACTGCATGAATATCAAGACTTGTTTCCAACCGAGTTCACTGATATGAAGGGAATTAAAGGACCTATGGGAGAGATGAGGATCCCTTTGAAACCAGATGCAAGACCAGTCAAACAAAGACCTTACAAATTGAACCCTAAATATAAGGAGAAATTAAAGATTGAGCTTAACAGAATGCTAAAAGCTGGGATTATAGAACCTGTGGAGGAATCAGAGTGGATTAGCCCTATGGTGGTACAAGATAAAAAGACAAAAGAGATTAGGATCTACGTAGATCTCATAAAGATGAACGATGCATGTTTACATGACCCCTTCCCTACGCCATTCACTGACTAAGTGTTAAATAATGTGGGAGGCCAGGAAGTATATTCTTTTATAGATGGATTTTCGAGATACCATTAGATCATGATTGCTAAGGAAGATCGCCACAAGACCACATTTGCAACAGAATGGGGTTCCTACCAATATACAATAATTCCATTTGGATTGAATAATGCCTCAACCATCTTTTCCAGGGTGATGTTCGAAGCATTCAAGGAGGTTCTGCATAAATTTCTAGAAGCATATTTTGATGATTGGATTGTCTTTAGTTTATTAAAGAATCATATTGAATGTCTAAGGCTAATGTTGGACAAATGTAGGCAGTGTCAAATTGCCTTGAACCTGAAGAAATTTATCTTCTTCTCACCATTTGGAGTGTTGTTAGGCCATATTGTATGCAAGCATGGATTGTTCATCAATCCATCTAAAATTTCCATTATAGTTGATCTACCCCCTCCTACTTCAATCAAACAGCTACTCACTACACTGGGACACACAGGATATTACATGAAGTTCATTAAGGGATATGCCCAGATTACGGCACCCATGGAGAAGCTTTTGAAGAAGGATTATCAGTTCAGTTGGACAAAATAATGCCAGCAGAGCTTCGACACACTGAAACAGAAAATGGTTACTACGCCCATTATAGTCTTCCCAGATTGGAGCAAGGGATCTCACATACATGTCGATGCATCTTCCATTGCATTAGGAGTTGTGTTAGCACAACCAAGTGAAGGAGATATTGATCATCCATTAGATTTTTCTAGTAGGAAGCTATCAACAGCAGAGGTCAACTACACCACCACTGAGAGAGAAGGGTTAGCCATGGTGTACGTGCTGCAGAAATTCCGCCACTGCTTGTTGGGAGGACACTTTAAAATGTGTATTGATCACTCCACGCTAAATACCTAGTCAAAAAGCCAATGTTGGGGAGAAGAATATGCATATGGATTCTGCTATTTTAGGAATATGACTTTGATATCATAGTAAAACCAGGAAGAATGAACAAAGGTCCTGTTAGCACTCTGTAATTTGCCCAAGGCTGAAGAGGCAGTCGCAGAGGCAACATCAAAACCACTTCGAGTCTTGGATCTAGCCCTCCAAGACTCAGAGAGGGATCTCTCTGTCTAATATAGTTTTGTTTGAAGAGAATATTAGGCTAGCTATGAAGAACATGGGTTATTTATGAAATTGGGTATAGGCAGAGAAGAGAAACCATGGGCTATGGAGTCACTGAAACGAACGATCAAAAATCCATGTCAACAGGCTAATATTTGCAGGGCAAGGTAGAAAACTCACTGGATCCTTCAATTTAAATGAAATGGGTGAGATTAAAACAGGTCAAGAAATCCAATTAAACACAAAGCAACTAAGAATTTTGAGTTTAATTTTCAGTGGAAAACACAAAAAACTATACCAAGCCAGAGACAGAGGGTGCATTAAAACCAATTATGTTCTTAATATTCTTGGAATAATTTAGAGGAAGACATTAATTATGATAACAGAGAAACAAATTAACATAGATGGATGCACATCACCAATCGAAATAGTCACAAGAATTCTGCATCATAGCACTGTCTCATTGAATTGATGAAAAAACATTGAAAGCTCAGCGAGTTGTTTTACAAAAAAAAAAATTCATGGTCCTCGACTGATCAACCTTTTTACATTAAACATCCTCTCTATAAATAAGAGATATCTCCCCATAAGTTTCTAGAGTCTTTGTAACCGCCTCGGCCAAAAATAGGCACAAATCCCACAAAATCTGGCACTGTCCGCCATGAAAGACGGACCGGTTTTCTGTGAAAAAGGGGTCCGAACAGACTTTTTTTTCTCTTCAACGATGACACCTGGAAAAAAAATAAAAGAGTTTATTGTATATGGGCATGTTCTGGACAAAAACCTCCTTCGGTTTTTCCAAATTCGTCCCCATCTGGCTGTAACATCTCCCGCAAAATCAGGACTGTAACAGGAAAGCGAAAATCTGGAAAAAAGGGCCTCGAAGATGGATTCTATTCTCCATGTTAGTGGCACCTGTGAAAAAATTGAGAGATGTTTTTGTTCTTCATCCCGTTATGGAGAAAAACCTCTCTCGGTTTTTAAAAATTCGTTTTAATTTTCCCAGAATATCCTCCGGAAAACGACGTGTTGAACAGGCAAAAAATGGTGAAAATGAGAAAAGCGGTTTTGTTTTCGGGAAGGCGGTATTCCGGACCCCCCCTGAGGTGGTAAGCGGTTTTTTTTTGGGGGGGGTCTGCTGGAATAGGGAGATGACATGTGTATGGGGGGTGGTTTTGGTATACAACCATTTCGGACCCCCCCTCTCGTTAAAGTTCGGATGGTGAGGGGGGGTCCAGAATTTTTAATAGTCGTTGATTTGATTTATTATGTGATTGATGTAATGAATGTACGTTGAGGTAGGGGGTGGGTAGGACTTAGGGTAGTTTATTTTTATGTTTTTTGTCTTTTAATATTATTTTATTATATGTTTTGTTTACGTTTTTTTTTATGTTTTGTTTTTATATTATGTTTTATGTTTTATTTTTATATGTTTTATTTTGTTTATTTTTGTTTTGTATTTTTATATATTTTATTTATTATGTGTTCTATTAAATATTAATTAATTAAAAACTAACCTAGTTATTAAACTAACTTAGCTATTAATTTATTAATTATTAACTAGTTTAGCCTAGTTTAACTACACTAACTTTATTGCTAACCTTTGTTAATCTATTATTCTTTTTACCCTAATCTTGGTTTATGCATGGATGGGTGAGATTGGTGAAGGGGTGAAGGAATGAAGGGTGAGGGACTGACAGGCACAGCATGGATGAAGGATGTAGCACGCCAGCGGAGGAGGCCTGATGCAATGGATGGATGACACGTTGGGATAGGGCCCGCTGGAAAAATCGCCTCATTCTGAACCCCCCCCACCATTAAAGGTAGAATGATCGGGGGGTCCGGAATCGCCTGTAGACCATCCATCTGCGTGCCTCCATGACAACCGTAAATATGTGCACACTTTTTAATCACCATTCCATACCCCCCCCCCCACCCCCACCGTTAAAAATAGAACAGTCGAGGGGGTCTGAAATCCACTGTCAACTGTTGATCTACGCGCCGCTAGATCGACCGTCGATCTAAGCGCGTTCTTTATTCTCCAGGCGTGAATGCAATATATGAGGCAAAACCTAGGCTTAATGACTTTTTGAGGGTTTGGCGCACTGCTTCCCTTGAAAATAATTTGTAGAGATGAAATATTATCTGCAAACCTATACACCCAGAGTGAAAAAATTCCAATCAACAGATGATCCTATGAATTATAGGGTTATAACAGTGGCTCCTCCTGGAGATGGCAGCTCTTTTGGGAGGTGTCAAGAACCACAGACCTATGAACATGTAGACCGGTGCTTTATCCATTGGGTTGATCCCAAAATCTTATTCTGCAACCTGTACCTATTTTGATCTTGCAAGTAAAACCAAATCAAATGAACACTGCTGAAAAAGAGATGCTCAGAATGCTGAGCTTATTCACATTCTCTTACCTACCCTATGCTACTGATAATTTTGTTAAATCAAATAATACAAAAATGCCAATGAATCCAATCAAGTAGCTTCTGAGACCAGTGGACTGCTTGACTGCTTGTTTGCACAGTCAAAAAGGCAGCCTGACCCTTTGCCCATGGATTCAAAACTGCAAAGTGAAAAGGCCACTGCTGAAAACGTGATTGATATTTACCATAGAGACCTCGACAATCTTGAAGAACAAAAGTACTGCCAGAGATAGATTGAGGCTCTACAGTGAAAAAAATTTCCAAATAGGTAGCTATAGGATCAAGGTAGAAATGAAATGTTCCTTGATTTTTGGATTCTACCAGGTGAGCGACATGCTCTGGCACTGTACCTATGTTATTTTCATCCTCATGCGTTTCCTGACATGGCTGCAACTGCTCTTATGGGCTTTGTAATGTGACTTCTGCTGAAAAAGACAATGAAGTTGACTGCCTGATCATGTCAATATCATAACAATGTTTTATCCCATAGCTGGATGATGGAGGAAGACTTTGACAACACCAGTCATCCAACACATCAGATATTGGATCCTGTAGAAATTGAATTGACTGTTGCATTGGTTCCACTGCAATTTCTTGATTTTCTGTGCATTTATCCTTTAGCGTATACTCAAGATTCTTTTTCAAAAACTGAAATGAATTAAAGCATAATGGTACATAGTTATTTTGGATTGACTCATAATTCGCCTCAGGCTTTAATCTTTCATCTGAAATTTGAAAATCATAGTAGGTAAAGGGCTGCAACTCTGGATTTAGAACAGCCTCCACATCAGCACTAGCATCTTCACCTAGTTGATCAGAACATCCTCCCTCTTTACCAATGCCAACTTGTTTACAATTTCTTCTCAAAAATTGAAAAGAAGAGAAACATAAGGGCAAAGATTTTTCCCTTACTCTGAAATTTTTTGTCTCTTCCTCATCGTTGTCATGACTCTTGTGCAAGGGCTGATTGTCGTATCTGAACTGTAAATGATCTTCTTCCTGCCAATGACATGTTGTTGATTTCTTTGAACAGTCCACCTCTATTTCAGCCTCATGCTCATCATCATACTGATCACACTTGGGTGGATCCTAGGGGTGGCTTTATATCAATAGGAATTGCATGATATACCTTATTGAACCTTCCTGAAAAATTGTTGTACTATTTCCCCTGGCTGTCTTTTCAAGTGGTCATACTCTTCCAAGATGAGAAAAACATTTCTCATGATCACCCACCTATCTAAGAAAACTTGCATGAACTGCTGAAAATTTACGATACTTGCAGTTGGAAGGTTCTTAAACCAATCTTTAACTTTACCTCCCAAAGACAGGGCAAACATCCTGATACAGACATCATCATCTTCAACGTCATAAAGGTCAAGGAAATCCTCAAGGTTTTGAATATGTTTTTCAGCAGTGATCTTCCCATTTTCTCCATCAAACCTAGGCAGATTATTCATGTAATTGACAGGGAGGTCATGGAGAGTGGGAGGTAAATCTAGAGGCTGGTATCGGTCTGAGACTTTTGCAAGCACATGAGATGAAGCAAGAGGATTACAACCATCTAGAGGTTTTGCAAGAGTAGGAGATAAAGCAGGAGGCTTATGTCTCACTAGGGTTTCTACAGGTGCATCTGGGATGTGCACAAGTGTATGAGAATGTACATAATCTACAATTGGGGATATGATCTCTTGAGACTCGTCAATTAACATATGGTCAAAGTAATCTTCAGCAATATACTTTTGATCAGGCTTAGAAAAAGACAAGACATAATTGCAGATAAAACCAAAGATGTCTTGAATGCAATTTGAGCTTGAGTACCTGGTCTTTCTAGGTTGCTTGGCCATGCTTTAGGTTCTTCCTCCAGTGGAGTCTTTGAGTTTGGTACTGTCTGGAGCTGATTGGAGTCGCCAGGTGAATGATCTCAGCCTTCTTGTGTCTGGTCACTGTCCACCATCAGTGATCAGATCTGGAGCTTTGAAATGTACTACTGGGGAAAGTTCCCTAGTGGAGTCGCCATTCTGTTAGCACTCTGTAATTTTCCCAAGGTTGAAGAGGCAGTCGCAGAGGCAACATCAAAACCACTTCGAGTCTTGGATCTAGCCCTCCAAGACTCAAAGAGGGATCTCTCTGTCTGATATAGCTTTGTTTGAAGAGAATATTAGGCTAGCTATGAAGAACATGGGTTATTTATTAAATTGGGTATAGGCATAGAAGAGAAACCATGGGCTATGGAGTCACTGAAATGAACGATCAAAAATCCATGTCAACAGGCTAATATTTGCAGGGCAAGGTAGACAAATCACTGGATCCTTCAATTTAAATGAAATGGGTGAGACGAAAACAGGTCAAGAAATCCAATTAAACACAGAGCAACTAAGAATTCTGAGTTTAATTTTCAGTGGAAAACACAAAAAACTATACCAAGCCAAAGACAAAGGGTGCATTAAAACCAATTTTGTTCTTAATATTCTTGGAATAATTCATAGGAAGACATTAATTATGATAACAGAGAAACAAATTAACACAAAGGGATGCACATCACCAGTTGAAATAGTCACAAGAATCTTGCATCATAGCACTGTCTCATTGAATTGATGAAAAAACACTAAAAGCTCAGCGAGCTGTTTTACAAAAAAAAAAAATCATGGTCCTCGACTGATCAAAATTTTTACATTAAAAATCCTCTCTATAAATAATATAGATCTCCCCATAAGTTTCGAGAGTCGTTTTAACCGCCTCGGCCAAAAATAGGCACAAATCCCACAAAATCTGGAACTGTCTGCCATGAAAGACGGACCGGTTTTCTGCGAAAAAGGGGTCTGAACAGACGTTTGTTTCTCTTCAACGATGACACCTAGGAAAAAAATAAATGAGGTTATAGTATATGGGCATGTTCTGGACAAAAACCTCCTTCGGTTTCACCAAATTCGTCCCCAGCTGGCCGTAACAGCTCCAGCAAAATCAGGACTGTAACAGGAAAGCGAAAATCTGGAAAAGAGGGCCTCCAAGATGGCTTCGATTCTCCCTGCTCGTGGAACCTGTGAAAAAACTGAGAGAGGTTTTTGTTATTCATCCCATTATGGAGAAAAACCTCTCTCTATTTTTAAAAATTCATTTTCATTTTCCCATAATCTCCTTTGGAAAAATACGTGTTGAACAGGCAAAAAATGGTGAAAATGAGAAAAGCGGTTTTGTTTTCGGGAAGGCAGTATTCTGGACCCCCCCTAAGGTCGAAAGAGGTTTTTTCGTGGGGGGTCCGATGGAATAGGGATATGACACATGTATGGGGGGTGGTTTTGGTATACAACCATTACGGAATCCCCCCCC
>ML816391.1:38319-61351 GCA_009831015.1 Picea engelmannii | reverse complement strand
TGTGAGGATTTAAAGGGATTATATTTTGTAATAATGGGAAATAGGTTGAGAGAAAAGTGGATCTGTAATAATGAGATGGTTATCTTATCTTCAAGGCTCTCATGTATAAAAGAGAGTGCTCTCTCTTCATGAGAATTCAATTACGATTTAATTAGAATTAGAGTAGTCATCAGGATTTGAAAGAGAAAGGGATTATTAGCTTTGATTCATAGATTTGGTTTTCATGCTTTCATTATTTTGTTATAAGTATTGATTTGATTATTGAATGTAAGATTGCTTCATTGGTGAGAGCTCTCATATGTTGTTATGTCATTCAACTCTTCACTTGTTGTATCTTCTCTTCCTTCATGTGGTTCTCCATTTCTAGATTAATTTCCTTCACACAATTTCCCATTCCTAGTTTAATTTCATTTACGCAACTAGATTAATTCAATTCCAAGTCATGTTTTAGATTAATGATTCTATTTCAGTCGTGTGTTAGATTATTGATTCTAATCCATTCATGTGTTAGATTAATGATTCAATTTCACTTGTAGCTTAAACATTCGTTTAGATTAGTCTCGCTTCAGTCTTGCATATACTATGTGTGTGCTTTGTCAGTTTACGAACCCCGAGTTGACAAATTAGATAGTTGGGCAAGTACTACAACTCAATTAATACAACATTAGTTCGGCCCAATATAACGACTGTCATTCCCTTGTCACAATTGTTGTTCCTTTTGTTGTTCATTTGAACGGAACGATTGTTGTTCCTTTTGTTATGATTGTTGTCCCTTTGCAGGTTATATTTTGAGACATCTTTAGAGCCCAACAATAGGGATAATTAAGGATATGATGTCTCAAGGCCCTCAAGTTGCAGAATTGAAGTACCGAAAGGCAACCTAGCATGTAGAGCCCTTCATTCACCATACATCATCATTCAACGATCGCAGAAATGTCCACTGCACTTGGCTTGGATCACAGAGGACAACGTGTATTTCTCCATGAGGTAAAAAGTTCGGTATTGTGGTAAGTGTCATTCTAATCATTCAAGCACTTGAACATGTTGCAAAGGATTCTTTCTTGATTTTGAAAACATTTGCTTGGAAATTATACTTTTTTCCCTATTTCATCTTGGTGAGTGTCATGGTTTCCTAGTAAGTGGCCACCCTTGGGGAAAGGATTTCTAATGGGGTCTCCTTGAAGGGTCATCATACCATTCCCACTTATATTTTCCACCTTCTATCACATTTTCCATTTGTTGGCATGTTTTACAGGAAGAGTGTGCTTGTCATTGATGGAAAGAACAACAAAGACAATGGAAAACAGGAAAAGCATAAGATCAGGAGGAGAAGCGAAAAGTATACAGAGATCAAAGCTTAGAAGGAAAAGCGTGGTACAGAAATGTGATCAAGATCAACATCTCCATAGGACAAACAAAAACGATTGAGAATTTGATCACCCAAATATTCGTCAGTTGTCGGATCAAGTTAAGTGAAGGATAGGATAAATGGGGCACAAGGTTTGATAATTCTATTATCTGAATCTCCATCAGCCATCGAGTCGAATTAAGTGGAAGGATAGGATAAGAAAATATGGAGAGTCGTTGGATTTAATCCAAGGCAAATTTGCATCGCAGACTGATCAAGTCGTTGATCTAAGATCTTGATCAAACGAACATCATTCATTTTGAGTCTAAAGTTATGAGGAGGTTATGCTCTGGAGAAATCACCTCAAGAATTTCCAGTTGATATTTGAAATACTCGAAGCCCGAAGAGCTAGAGAGCCGAAATACATTCTCAACCACTGAATCATCCGAAGTAGAGCTCAATCGTCAGATCATCTGAATAATATCTCAAGTGTCATATCATCTGAAGTGAATATGGGTCGTATGATCCAGAGCGTCAGTTTGAGTTTTTAAATTCCCGAAGCCTCGAGACCCAGAGAGCCGAAATACATTCTTGATTGTCGGATCATCCGAAGTAGATCTCAGACATCATATCATCCAAAGAATATCTCAAGCGTCAGATCGTCTGAATTGAATCTGGGCCGTCTGATCCAGAGCATCAGTTTGAGTTTTGAAATTCCCGAAGCCCGGAGACGCAAAAAGCCGAAATAAATTCTCGACCATCAAATCATCCGAAGTAGATCTCAGTCGTCAGATTGTCCGAAGAAGATCTCAAGCGTCAGATCGTTCAAAGTAAATTTGGGTCGTCTGATTTAGAAAAGACGTGGCGTAATCCTGTGGACTCCAGGTAAAGACCCGAAGTAAGCCTCAACAGTCTGATCCAAGAGGACATGTGGCAGTAATCTGCATACTTTGAGGGGAAGTAAAGTTTGAGACTTGAGATTTCAGAAATTCAGAGACCCGAAGGAGATCTCGACCATTGATCCTGAAAGGGGCTGCAGAACCGTTGATCAGGTTGAACGGTCAAATTTTTGAAGTAGAGGCAGAGTTGTCGATTGAGAAGGACAGGTGTCTTCAGATCATCGAATCCGAAATATTGGTGTACAGAGAAAATCAGGGTTTGAGATTTGAAACTTCTGGAGCCCGGATCACGAAGTAAATCACAGTCGTTGATTTAGGAAGGCTAGATATGATCCGCAGACTTGAGAGGATAGATATGAACCATTCGTTCAGGAGCACTGTCAATATAGTGAGATCGATGGTCATGTCGCATTGCAGGGATTGAATGTGTGCGAACTTTACAAATTTAAGGGCGGGTCGCAATCAAAACCACGGCATCGCCAAAGGCATATGTGGAGCTTTGTAGTGAATTGTGGGGAAAAAAGAGGATTTCCCTCAAACCACCTTTGGTCATGCCCATATTCTCATGGTCACATGATATCATCACACAAGGTCACATTAGAGGAAGATTGAGGAAGGAGCTAGCGTTGCTAAGCTCCACATCGGAGGTTACGCATTGAAAATTCAAAAAGCATCTACATGTATAATCCAATGGCGCTGATCAAACTTAATCTGATCGAAGGGTTGTTGCTTCATCTTGTGATTTTTTGATCAGTTACAATTTAGTTACACTAACTGAATCATTGTTCCTGAGCGGTTGAATCATTGTTCCTGAGTGGTTGAATCATTGTTCCTAAGTGTTGAAATCATAATTCTTGAGCGTTTTTTAGATTCCTAACTTGATCATTGGAGATGCGAAGTGTAATGAATGATGAGAGAAGGAATAAAAGAAAAATGTCGTGACAGAGAGAGGTTGTTGGTTCTCTGTAAAAAGTAGTCGAACTGTAAGTAATGAAGATTACAGCATGAACTGAGGGAGAAAATGCAAAGATGAATAACATAAGCTGGACAAAGTATAAATGGTGAAAACAATAGACTGTACGAGAACTTAAGCACAAGAATATGCGAGCAGGAAGACACTGATGCAGGCAGAGTAGAATAGTGTAGCAGAATAGTGATGAGGCTCATAAGCCATTGATAAATATTGTATCACTGTAATAAATTTCAGCAAGAAAAGATTTATATCTAAGGGAGGTAGGGTGGTGCTAGGGAGGACTATTTTCCTCAAAGTTTCAAGTGGGTGCTTGAACACAGGGAGTTGTAGCTTCCATCTGGTTGCATCCAGAAAAACTAGGGTGGTAGGGTGGTAGGGTGGTCCAAGGGAGAACCATTGTTATATGTTATGAAGGTTGGTGCCTGTGTGACTGGAATTTGGTTCTTCCATCCATTTGGTGTTGGAACACTCAGGGAGTTGGTGCTTCCTTCTAGTGGGTGCTAGAGAAACCAGAGAGTTGGTGCTCTTAGCAAGTTGTGGCTTGTTAAAGAAGAGGTTGTAGCCTCATTTTGAGTTGGCGCTCAAAGAAATATGATGTACAGAACTTAAAATATTTCCTATCATTCGAAGAAGAAGAGGTTTTCTCCTTTTATGGGTTTCCTCGTGAATATATGTCTCTATGTATATCATATGTGTGATTGATGTTTGTTATTTTTGTTGCTCATGTCTTGCATAATATTGATGATTACTTGGAGAAGGTTAATAATAATTTAATAGGCATAAAATTGTTTAAGCTCAGTAACAATTGATTCACCCCCCCCCTCCCTCTCAGTTTTCTTAGTCATTCCAACACCATCTCCCAACCTTTTAGGTTTTGGGGCTTATTGACCCAAGAAGGGCATGTACCTCATTCTATGGGAAGAAGGGACCACTAGGATTGGAGGTGCCCTAGAAAGAACATCATGCAATAAATGCTCGCCCTAGGATCCCGGGAAAAATTAAACTCTTCTCATAAAATAAAAGTAAGGGACCCATAATAATAATCAGTTAAACAATGATCACCTTCCACGGTAGAGCTTTTGTGGGCTATGCATTTCCTTTTTAGTGCCCCTTATTGACTTCCAGTTGGTGACACATGTAATGTGAATGGATAAATAATAAAGGGCTTGGAAAAAATATGCCTTAAAAACAAAAATACAAAAGAAATGTGGCTATCTCTCAACAAAGGTGGCTATCTCTCAACAAAGGTGCCCATAAATGAGACAATGTGAGCCCTTCTATGTCATGAAACCCCACTCCTAGAAGTCTAACCCCATCCACTTCACATTCACTACACGACCTAGAGAGGGTTCTCCTTGGGAAATTCCCCTACTTGAGGAATTAGTTTACCCAATAGGTCACTATGACACCCCTCCTATATCTAAATTTGGAAAATTGCATAAGGTCTTTGAGCATATGTTTATTTTGAAAAGGGAGGATTTGATGCACATGTTCATGTGTTTCTTTTATTAGATATGGCTTACTTGGAATGATAGTATGACATTTGGACCCTTGGAGGGCATACTTTATTGTATTTATAGGTCCTTGGCATGTGACAACTTGATCATGGAAGCACAAGGTTGCTTGGACCTTCACTTGGGGCATGAATCCCACAGGATGGATGATGTGCCCCCTCTTGATATGAAAACAAGCGAGTACTTACTCTACACAAGTTTTCAATTGAGAATCATTTTCTGACGAATTATTTGCATAAGGATTAAAGGGCATATGAGTCCATTATTAACCATGCTTTTAAACAATAATACATAACACACATGAACCCAAAATGGAATAAGCATATGAAAAGACAAGAGAGAGACAAATGATGTTGGTAACGAAGTTCACCCCTCCTGGGCTACGTCTCCGGATCCGCTTCAATTGGGATATAGATCACTTTCATTCCTTCTTAAAAATATGTTGGGACCTTCTCATAAGTCATTACATAAGATATGCCTTCTCCTTCAATGAGAATTAAATAAGACTACACACACTCATATCTCTCCATACATCAAGAAGGATAATTCCTTACATGAATAAGTCTCTCAATGCTTAAGAGTAGTGGCACTATGACTCTCTAACTCCACTCATTAATTCTCCATTACTCTCCCCCTTACATAGGGATCACATAAGGAGTTATATAGTTTTTCCTCGCTCTCTCTTAAAAAAGAGCATTAATTCTTAGATCCACAATAATAGGATCTAATTACAAAAGAGGAAAAACAATATCCATAAGTGTAGGATCTCAAACTATCTTCAAGAACATAATGGGAAAAGTTTCAAAACCTCCCAAAGACTCTTCAACCATGCCCTTGATTCTCTCAACCTATAATTGAGAATAATGGAAAATTGGTGTGAGGTGGTTTATCACATAAAAACCAATTTCCAAAATTATAATTTAATGATAAATACATGAGTCTAATTTCCCTCACAAGTATTAATCATTTTACATCAAAAGTGAATAATAATTTATGAGTTTTCCAAAATCTCATAAAGCATAATTAAATGCATGAGCATCTCATAAAAGCATAAGAATGCATGATACCTTTTTCTCACAAAGCATTAATAAAATGCATGAGAAAATAAAACTCATAAAAGTATAAATTCACCACTTTCACCACTTTGTCACCAACTTCAAATCAACTTGTTGAGAAAAGTAAAGTCCCTTCCATGGGTGGATATCCTCCTAGATCATGCCTCCCCACAAAAGAAACTTTTGGTCTCCAAAAGTATCAACTGTATATGTATGCAAATGTCTTCAAAAGGCACATTCCTTCAAGACTCCTTCACCAACGTACTTTGGAATCAAAATGCAAAGCCAACACCTGCAACTGTTGCAAAGAAAATGTTTGGAAAAAGTCACATTACTTGTCTCCCTCACCTCTATTCTTCGAAGCTCGAAATGCAAACACCACATCTGCATAAATCTGCAACCTATATCTAATGATATCTGGATTACAACTTTTGAAGCATCATACTTTCCAAGAGTTTATGAATACCTCTTTGGACAAGTTTACAAGGAATGCCAAAATGGCTTAGGAAAATCGCCTCAATCAAAAGATTACATGATGATTACAAAGAATCCAAAAGGCTTAGGTGCAAAAATCAAAGTACCTCTAACTCTCTCTCTCACTTAGGAGTGGCTAAAATCCCTTTACAAAGCTTCAATCATCAATTTTACATAAATGGTAGACTCTATGGTCTCCAAATACCACTATAGATAGTGCAACAATTTGGCATAGTCGAGCAACTCTATGGTTTTCAAGCTCATTACAAAGATTTTACATCAAGTTTCAAGGTAATTATCATGCCAAATCGGATGCCAAAATATGCGCAAATGGGAAACTTCTATGGTCCTATTTATCCATTACAAAAATGTGCACTAGTGGTGCAAAACCCCCACTACAAAAATATTTTCACAAATAAAACTCCTTTGATTGTCCTCAATCTTACTTAGGCATGTGGAAAACATTATCCAAAATGGGATTTTAATAGTTTGCATCATAAAAATATGATGTGACACTCATTATAATAAAGAAATTGGTAATAAATAAGAACACCATCATTCAACCACCATATAAAAGGAGTATATACCTTCAGTTGTGGCTCTGCCATTTCTTCTTACTGCCACCATTTGAAGAGGAAAGTCGTTGAATCTTGTTGTTTTGTGGAGTCCATATAGTGCATCGACTAAAACAAGATTGTTGGCCCTTGACCAAGTTTTGGGAATTTCTTGGTCAGGATGACCTATTTTGGAACTTCGACAACCTGTCAAAGGAGGAGCACAAGACGAAGCGGAGATCACGGGATCTCGACCCCCTTTTTGGGTTTTTGGGGATACGTAACAGGAAGGAGATGTCGTCCCATGGGTTTACCCATGTTTAGGCCTATTTTGTATGTATATATAGATGTCTAGGCCATATAGAGAAGTAGTGGATGATATATCTATGTGATGTAGGCTAAGTGCCAAGAGTTGGATCTGTGTGATCAAGGCTTTGTGCATTCTTTGGAAGACTTGTAGAGCTGAATGCAAGTCCATGTGCGATACGATAGGAGGCTTAGTGTTGTAATGCAAGGAAGAGGGATCTAGCGAGCTGCGTAGATCTTATGTCCTGTGCAGAGTAAGGGTTTTGAGGCTCTGTGCTTGTAACCGATTGACCGAAGACTATAAAGAAGAAGAGTTGGTGGACGTAGCCCCAAGGTGGGGGTGAACCACGTAAACACTGTGTTATGTTCTTTGTGCTTTGTCTTGATGTGTTCATATGTTATATGCTAAGTTCTCTGATATGTTTAGGTAGATCTATTCATGCTTGGTGCTTATTATATGTGAGAATGTTAGATCTGATCTAGATATTCATGCTTAGTGCTTGATATGCTCATTCTGATCCATTTGTATATGCTAAGTGCTTGATATGCTCATTCTGATCCATTTGTATATGCTAAGTGCTTGAATACTGTAGATTAGTGTGAATACTGCTAAGCTCTGTTGTATCAACGAAGTGAATAGTGATTACATATTAAGGAACTGGCGGTGCTAAGAGTTGTATTAAGTATTATAATCACATATATGTGTCCCAACTAAGGTTGTAGACACTTGAGTCCTGCAACCACCCCTGCCTCTACCTCAGGTGAGACTTCATATGCTTCGCAGGTGTTGTCGAAAGGGCCGATAGTTAGGGTTTTGTTGGTGCATTGTTGTAGCGTTGAACCCTGGGTCTGTCCCTGTGCCAACAAATGGTTCTGTTGTCATGACTGAAACTGTGATTGTTGGGAACTGAGAAATAAGAAGATTTGTGCAAAGATTTATCCTGAAACTGTGAAAGCTTTGTGCGTAGATATGTTTCCCTAGTGCGTAGTATTCTACTTGACTTATAAAGCTCTGTTCTAAAGAAAGAAGGTCAGATCCGAAAGAAAGAAGCATGATCTGAAGAAAAGAAGATTAGATCTGAAGGAAAGAAGCAAGATATGAACGCTTGGCACTCTAAGAAAGGTAAAACTAAGAATTTATGATTAAAAGAGGTAAGATCTACAAGCTATGTTCTTTGATAAAGGTAAGAATAGTTAAAAAGTTTTAGATCTGAAAGCTTTGTGCTCTATAAAAGTAAGATAAGTGAAATATTTTGTTTCTAGAGTATGGATATAGGTATGATTGATAGATTTTGTCCTAGCTTAAAAACTAGGGCACTAATAGATGAAAGAAGGTTTGATATGAATAGATCTGATAAGAATCATGAAAGATATGTTATACCTATGCATAGAAAAGATGTTTGGACTAAAAAATGGATGCAGGATCCTAGAAAGAAATTGTTGCAGGTTAGCTCATACGATCCTAGCGCGCACTACAGGAGAAGCTAGGGATCATTTAAAAGAAAGAGATGATTGACACTCTGTTATAGTTGCAGAATACTAGGACATCTTGCTAAGGAATTCCCTAGAAGAAGACCTAGTTGTGTTTGTTGTAAGTCTATGGACCATGAAGTGTTGGATTGCCCCATAATGATTGCTAAGCTTGAAAGTATGAACATAAGACAAGACAACACTAAGCTAGATCCAGAAACTAAGGCTATAGCAGAACCCCAAAAAGAATCAGAGAAGGCATTACTACAGATGAAAGACACCTTGGATGACTATTGACATGTTAGACTATCAGATATTTTTAAAGACAAGGAGTGCCTTGAAGCAAGAATAGGCGACTTGAACATTGATTGTGTTCTGGATGAGGAAACACAAGTGAATATCATGACAGAAATAACTTGGAAAGCTATAGTAAGTCCTGCTATGATCCCTTCATTAGGAGGAATAGGACTATTCAGAGGAAAGTTGGTAAACTTATGTGGGAAGCTCGCTCAGGTACCTATGAACGTTAATGGAACTTCGACAGAGGAAGATTTTTAGATTATTAATTTTATTGAAGACAACTCCCCATTTACCATGTTAATAGGAAAACCTTGGATTGACAGAGCTCAAGCCAAACGAAAGGAAGAAGAAGAAGCCTCGGAGCATAAGAAACAAGACTTAAAAGATTTCATGGCTAGAAGGATCACACAATTGATTGAAGAATAGGAGAACAGATCGAAGGTATTTGTCACTAGAATCATTGATGTCGAAGCTGCAAGAACATTAGGAGACCCATAGAATACTAAAGTACTTACTCCAGATAAAGAAGAGGTATTACCTCTGAATCCTAGGAAAGAATCTCAATAGTGCACAGTGACTATGTTAAAAGACGATAAGAATCAAAATGGAAAAGAGACTACCGAGACGAAGCTCACTAGAAAGAAGGATAGAAAGATAAGTAAGAAAAGGGATAATATTGAAAAGTTACAGAAGATTCCAAAGGGAACTTCGCAGAAAGAAAATTAGCAGAATTGGAGCTTCGTCGGGATATCATAATAGCGACACATGGCACTTCGTCATGGCGAAGCAATATAGTCGTTGGGGCCGATATATCCATTCGACTTCCGCTCAGAACGGATAAAAAAGCAATAAAGGTTTGTCATCAAACTGTTGGATCGCACCATAACGGATCGAACAAGAGTTAATAGGGGCTCATAACCGTTGCACGCAAACCATTGCCAAGTTTCCTACTTATCCCTTCACGCCATGCATAGAGAACACTTTTGCTAACTGAGAATTTGAAGTCCGCAGACTAAACGAATTGCATACAGTGATCATTGTGCCCTTGTTATTATTCCAGTGCAGTGTCTAAGTCCATCATGACCCCGATAATTTTAATCCCGTGCGCGTATGTCCGACGAGCTCACCGTAGTTGAAGAATCAGTGACAGAAGTTCTCTTCGACTTGATGACAGAGAGAGTCATGTCAGGAAGAGGTGTGTCTACAGGTATACAAGCATCGTCGAAGAGAGGACTGTCGGCCTCTCCATCCACTGCCCACGAAGTTGGATCGTCTTGTGAAAGGTGAAATAAGCACAAGGATGACTTAGTGAATGCTAAGTTGATTCCAAGAATCCTACCTGCCTATCTACCACCTCTGAGCGGCGCAATAAACTGAGACAGTGTGCCCAAAGACTTTGAATATGCATTGGTCACTGCGTACATTCCGAAAGAGGTGCGCACAGTTCGTGCTGACCAGGATAAGCTCGCAGCGTTGAAGTTTAGCGAATTCAACCTTGGCAATAGGAAGGTTTACAGCATTCTTTCCCCACATAAGTATCTGACGAGAACAAAAGGAAAGAACTCAAATATTACCCCTCAGTCATGCACCCAGAACCTCGCGCAGTCCACCCTACAGAATGTTATGAAGATTTCGCACTTCGGGCGACACCAAGAGGTGAACACATGCGTCAAATTACCATTGTCTTGCTATCATGGAGGTTATTTGTGGTTGAATCATTGCATCACAATGGATCCGACATTGATCAGTCGGATCACAGGGCTAAGCATGCAAGGCCCCGAACCACAAGATTTCTACCCCGAAAAGACCGCAAATCGCGCTCTAGCCCAAAGGATAAGGATACTTATGGAGATGTAGAGAAGGGCATGCGAGGCTACAAGGTAGCCTCTATCCAGAGTGGCGCAGTGTGCTTATCCTATCAACTAATCATAGGGAAATTAGTTCGCAAGAACCGACCCACCCAAGTAACCAGATTTGTAGTCGACCTCGCATGGGAAGTGGGCGGAGGGCCTACACATGAATTGGGCAAAGTACTTGGTGAACCAGTTAGAACTGGACTACAGGGAAGTGCAAGAGCAAGGATATGAGTTCCACTTCAGTTGGCTTCTCATCTTAATCGTTTTCATCGCATGGGAGATGCCGAAAGGTGCAACCTTCCTGAACATCGAGCCCTTTGAACCATTGGACGTGAAGTTCAGTATGTTGTGGTACTCCAGTGACATGAACAAGTAGGGGCAATCAAATGCCATCTTCCACACTTATTACACCCAGTTGAAGACCGCTATCCAATCTGAGTCTTGTATAACCCCGAAAACACTCCATAGGTTTAGACCCTTGATGAAATTCAGCGCAGACCGCCATTTCATCTATATCACAACACGTGTTGATGAGCATAAACAACAGCTGCAGTCATACTACAAGCTGATAGAGGAAGACTTAGAGGAGATTACCAAGGAATTGTCGATGGACCTCCTTGTTCCAGCAGAACCCGCAGAGCTATCTGATATCGACAGTCCAGAAGCAGCGCACGATACACCTGGACCGAGCAAGACCAAGAAAAATGAAGAAGCCCAAGATGTACACAGTACCTCGATGAAGACTGCTTCTATCTCACCTAAGAAAGGAGGTGATGACGAAGAGATAGATGGCGCAGAATTCGAATAGAATAAAGGCGAGGTTACACCGCCTAGAGATGAGGAGGACCCCTCGAAGAAAAGAAAGGTTTCCCCTTCGAAACCTTCCTCAATGAAGAAATCGAAAGCAACCAGGACTAAGTTTGAGACCACCCTCACTTCAGAAAACTTTGAATTCATTGTCGCAGCCCTAAACGATGCTTCATTGGATATAGTAGAGAAGCAGGAAGCTAAGCAGGAGGAGGTGTTCAGTCGGATAAAGGTTGAACTTCAAGAAGTCCAACAGGCACTACAATCCAGCCGCGCAGTTTCTACTGTGCCTCTATCAGGAGGAACACCAGAAATAGGAGATGAGCCAGCTCAACTCAATCGAATCATTGATATAGTCAAAGCTCACCTTCGACGAGCACAGGAGGAGACAGTGCAAGCCACCCAGGATTTAGCGCAAGCACGAGAAGACCTTCTAGAACAGCGCAGTATTTCTGAACGCGATAAGCTTACTCTACAAGAGAGGTTCGATGAAGAAAAATCCTAGCTACATGAAGAAAAGGAACAATTGCTTGCAGAGCAACTCGAAGTAAAGGAAATGGTTCACGGATCACTTCGCTCCGTGATAGTCATTGAAGTAAAGGCCAAAGAACGAGTTCCACAACATGTGACACAACTCGAGGACGTAATCCAGTAGCTCCAACAATGCATAGCAGACTTGGAGCTCTGCACTGTGCCCGAGACCTCTTCAAGATGTACGAGACCAAAGGGAAGCCACTGCTTGCAGTGTAGTTGACATATTAAGAGCTCTTGCCTTGGATTGCACGCAGTTGAGTAACAAGAGCGCTCAAACATATGAAAACCTCACTGAGAATCCTGAGTTACAGGCATTGGATTCACAGCTCCAAGAGGCGAAGCAACATGAAGATACACTACAGGCACAGTTGAAGGCCCTGTCAGTTGTAGACAGAATGAAGAGGTCTCACGAACAATGTACAGCTCAGCACCAGATCCATATGCTTCAAAGCAAAGTGATGGAAGTCACTCAACGGCTTCAACCTGCACAAGAGAAGGCATGTTTGTTGTTTACAAAGGTCAAGAGCCAAGGAGCAGAGCTAGAACAGGTCATCCTCACAGTAGAAAAGTGCCTAGAAGGATCAATGAATGACGCAGTGATCCAAGAGTTCACTGAACAAGAGGCCATAGCAAAGAAACAAGTTGAAGTAGCTTGAGCCAAGCTCGAGGCGTTTGAGGTAGAATTACTCAGACCATAGTGACTCGGGACGAGTCACAGGTGAGTGTTGGGGGCCCATTGGCCCTTGACCAAGTTTTGTGAATTTCTTGGTCAGGATGACCTATTTTGGAACTTCGACAACCTGTCGAAGGAGGAGCACAAGATGAAGTGAAGATCACAGGATCTCGGTACCCTTTTTGGGTTTTTGGGAATATGTAACGGGAAGGGGATGTTGGCCCATGGGTTTACCCATGTTTAGGCCTATTTTGTATGTTTATATAGATGTCTAGACCATACAGAGAAGTAGTGGATGATATATCTATGTGATGTAGGCTAAGTGCCAAGAGTTGGATTTGTGTGAGCAAGGCTTTGTGCATTATGTGTAAGACTTTTAGAGCTGAGTGCAACTCCCTGTACGATACGATAGGACGTTTAGTGTTGTAATGCAAGGAAGAGGGATCTAGTGAGCTGCGCAAATCTCCTGTCCTGTGCGGAGTAAGGGTTTTGAGGCTCTGTTCTTGTAACCGATTGACTAAATACTATAAAGAAGAATATTTGGTGGACATAGCCCCAGGGTGGGGGTGAACCACGTAAACATTGTGTTATGTGCTTTGTTCTTTGTCTTGATGTGTTCATATGTTATATGCTAAGTGCTCTTATATGTTTAGGTAGATCTATTTATGTGATCTAGATTTTATGAGCAGAACGAAATGAATATAGATTATTAATAGGTGCTTAACACAAAATAACAGAGATACAGTAAAACTTGTTTTCTATTCAATAACGAAATAAGTTGAAACTGTAAAATTCAGCAGAAATAAGCTCGTTGGAATGGTGGCGGCTTATCTCTGAGAAGAGATGTGACGGTAGCACGCATTCGCAAGAAGTAGGTTACAATGAGGCTTTGAAGGCCTTTTTACAATAAGCAAGAATGCAAAAAACCCTAGACATCCAAAAACCTAACCCTAGGAGATGAAGTGCCAAAAGTCATGTGGGCCCCGTTTGGGTAAGCTAGTACATCAACTTCCCGGGGTCGTAACTTTTGCATACGATCTCCGTTTTAGGCATGTGATAGCCCGTTGGAAAGGTATCGTTGAGGAGATTCATTTTGGGGGCTCAATCATGCCTTTGACTATCATTGAGGAGCTCAATACCGAAAAACCTTCATTTAGGCCCTCAAAATGGCCCCGGAAGTAAAAACTGCTAAAAATAGTAAATTGCCAAAAATGTCAGAAAGTTGTTTTGACCCAGTTGGAAAAGGTGGGTGGCCATTGATATCCATTTGGATCAATCCGCCCTCCTTATGAAGCAATGGTCTCCATTGCGTTGAGGTCCCCCATTAGATGAGGAAATTTCTGCTGAATTTGGCCCCGAGTGAGCCACTTGCCTTGGTGCAGGAGCTGCCCTGCTTTGACGACTCGATAAAGTTGGATCCTTTGTTGTCGAGTGCCCTTGATATGTCTGTCCACAATCTGATCATTGGATGCCTGTTGTATGCAATCAGGGTTGAGCTCTGTTGGTGTCAGTTGTTCTTCTACTTCTTAGGTGTCCAATAATGGTGGGAAATAAGGGCGAAGGAGATCCACGTTGAACACTGGGTGCAGGCCAAGGAAAGGAGGAATGTTGAGCTCAAAAGAATTATCTCCCACAGCCTTGGTGATAGTTTATGGTCCATAACGGAGTGGGTGAAGCTTCTGATGGGGTCTTGTAAGGCGTTCTTTCTGCAAATGCAACCAAACTTTGTCACCCACCTAAAACTTATGCGGCACCCGATGTTGATCATGGCGTTGTTTCTACTTGTCATTGACTTCTGTAGGATATCCTGAAGCTATTGGCGGATGTGTTGGATCCGCTCAATGAACCGGGTGGCTTTGTCGGCTTCAATTGAAGCAGGATATGAGTCGGTCGAAGTGACCGCAAGGGGAAGTGCAACATCTATGGGACCCAATGGTTGGAATCCCAACCCCACTTGAAAGGGTTGTGGCTAGTTGAGTTATGCAAGGCTTGGTTGTAGCTATGCTAGACATAGGGAAGGCTCTCATCCCATGTGCGAGGGTTCTTTGAATTATACATGCGAAGGATATGCACAATCATTCGATTGACAACCTCGGTTTGGCCATCTATCTAGGGGTGGAAGGCCGTGGATTTGGTGAGCTTGGTGTCCAGCAATGACCAGAGGCTTTACCAGAATGTGCTGAGAAATCGACTATCCCAATCTGATACAATGATTTGTGGGATTCCAAAATGTACCCAAACTCATTCAAAGAAGAGCTTGGCAGTGGCCTCTGCTGTGATACTCTTCTTGCAGGCAACCAGAATCGCCATCTTAGAAAAACAATCAACAACCACAAAAACACAGTCATTTCCCCGCTTGGTGGATGGGAGGCCCGACATGTAGTCCATTGAGATGGATTCCCATGGCCTGTCAGGAGTAGGAAGAGGGGTGTACAGTCCCTGTTTCTTAGTGGTCGGTTTGGCAATATCGCAAGCAGTGTAGGACCTGATATACTTGTTGACCTCCTGTCGAAGTTTCAGCCAGTAGAAATGTATCTGTAGCATTGCCACTATCTTTTCGACGCCGAAGTGTCATGCTGCCCGACTGTACTGGGCTTCCCAGATCAGCTTCGCTCACTCACTTGATGGAACACAGATATGGCCCAGACGACATAACAACCCATCCCGAAGATGGAAATTATCAACAACTGCATTTGCACCCAACATTTGGTAGGTGGTGGCGAAGTCAGGGTCTGTCTCATAGAGTTGGGGCCATCCAAATGTCTCATGGCCGCAAGAGTCTAGCACCGTGGTGAGTGCTGCGACTGGCGGTCTACTGAGGCAATCAGCGACAGGATTGGTGCTTCCTGTATTATACTTGATGTTGAGGTGGAATTGTTGCAAGTATGTGGACCACTTTTGATGGCAATCATTTTGTAGTTTTCCCTATGTCTGCATGAACTGCAGTGGCTTATGATCAGTGTGGATGATTGTCTCCTTCCCAAGAATGTAATGTCTCCACTAGCGGCATGCTTGCATAATGGAGTACATTTCTTTGTCGTAAGTAGGGTACTTATGGACAGTATCGGACAGTGTCTCACTTTAATAGGCCACGGGGTGGTCGTGCTGAGTGAGAACGGCGCCCACAGCATAGTTTGAAGCATCTATCTCAATCTCAAAGGGATGTTGCAGGTCTGGTAGTGAAAGTACTGGGGCTGAGCACAAGTGCTGCTTCAAATCATCGAACGCTTGTTGTTGGGGCCGGCCCCACACAAATTTTGCCTTACCACTACTCATGTTTATTTGGCTGAGGACCCATGCAATATGGGAGAAACCCAACACGAACCTGCGATAGAAATTAGCAAGTCCCAAGAAGCTCCGAAGCTCAGTGAGCGTTGTTGGGGTTGGCCAGTCACGGATGACTTGGATCTTGGTTGGATCCACATGTACGCCATGTTGATCAATGATGTAGCCTAGGTAATGGACCCTATCCATGCCGAAGGAGCAATTTTCCAGGTTGGCGTATCGCTTGTGCTATCGCAGGGTGTGCAGAACCTGTTGAATATGCTGCAAGTGCTCGGCCCAAGTCTTGTTGTAAATCAGAATGCCATCCAGATACACCACTACAAAAGTATTGGTGAATGGTCGCAGGATATCGTCCATCATCCTCATGAAAGTGGCTGGAGAATTTGTCAAACCAAAGGGCATGACCAACCATTCAAAAAGTCATTTTTTTGACTTGAAGGCGGTCTTCCATACATCTGTCTGTTCTATCGAGACCTGGTGGTAGCTAGACTTCATATCAATCTTACTGAAGTATTTGGCCCCCGTAAGTTGATCAAGGAGGTCATTGATTCGGGGAATCGGGTATCGGTTTCTGACAGTGATTTTATTCAGAGCCCGGTAATCAATACAAAGTCGCCAGGTTCCATCTTTCTTCTGTACCAACACGATTGGGCTCCTGCAAGGTGATGAGTTGGGGCGGATGTGCCCCTTGTGGAGCAGTTCTTGGATCTGTCGCTTGATCTCCTCATTCTCTAACAAAGAGCGACAATAGACTGGCCCATTGGGCAGCGGTGCGCCAGGGGTCAGATCGATGGGGTGCTTGACCTGGCAGTGCAGAGGTACCCCTGTAGGTGAGGAGAAGATATCTAAGTATTCTTCCACAACCTTATCTACTTGCTTCTGCTGTGTGGAGAGATCGACCGCAGAGACCTTGGATGTGGCTGCGATCTTTCACTTGTTCTGAGAGCGAATCACGAAGAAGACAAACTTCCCCATCTGCGAGATGACCTTCCTGCATTGCTTAGCAGACATCAAGGAAATAACACTAGGTGGGACTGCTTTGGGTATCCTGTACAATTTCCTGTTCAAAGTAATAATAACACTATGAGGCCTAGACTCATATACAGCATGACGTTTCCATAAATAAGGTTGGCCCAAAAGAACATCACAAACTTCGAGAGGAGCAACATCACACAATACCTTGTCTTTGAAGGGCTTGATGTCGTACAACAGTCGGCACTGTTGGTTGACACAGAGATCGCTTCCTTGGCGGAGCCATCCAATGGTGTAGGGTTGTGGGTGCAGCGTTGTTGACAGGGCCAGCCGTTTGATGACCTCTGCTGAGATGAGGTTCTTCTAGCTACCGCTATCAACGATGAAGTGCAGCGGGGTGCCTTTTACCCACATCTGTGAATGGAAGAGGCACTCTCCTTCTTCTGGCTCGTCTGGTTCACCAGGCTGGAGCTTGGTGGTAGCAACAGTGGCACTGGGTTCCGTGTCAATGATCTGTCTTCCCCTTTCTGGTTCTTTCTTGGAGTCAGAATCTGCATCTGATTCAGAGGCTTTCACTTCGGCCACCAGCAACTGCTTTGAGTGGCAGTCAGCAGTGTTATGCCAAGGGCTCTTATGGAAGTCGCACCACTTCCCGGTATCTTTCTTTGTCTTTCTGGTGTCCTTCTTTGCTTGCAACTTGTACTTGTTGTCTTGATACTGCCCATCTTTTCTCTGTCCTTTATTCGGTGGGTTGGGGCCGCCCTTTCCTGGTTTTTTTTGTGAGGGGTTCCCAGGCCCAAATTGTCGTGTCTTTTTTTTGAGCTTCTGCTCGATTTTGATGGCATATCGGTAGGCCGCGCCCAAGGATGAGATGTCCAGAAATTCCATTTCAGTCTAGATGTATCTATGCAGAGCACTGCGATACTTGAGCACCAGATGTCACTCTGAATCTTTGATACCCAACTTGGTGCACAAGGTATGGAAGATATTTGTGAAATCTGGCACTGCTTGGTCTCTTTCTTGCCACAGTGTGGTCCATTTGGTATACAGGTCGTCATAACTTCCGACAGGGCAGTATTGTTCCTTAATAGCATCCCTGAAGGATTCCCAGGTAGCCGTGACTGAAAATAATGAGGTTTCCTCTGTTTCCTTTTTCTCACAGAAAGTTTCCCACCAATCTTTGACATGGGGAACGACTTTGAGGAGCACAAAAGTAATATTTTCTCTATCCGAAAATTTATGAACAAAAAAATACCCTTCTAGTAGATTCAACCACTTGTCTACAGCATCTGCGTCTACCTGACCTTCAAATATAGGAATATCAAAGTTTATTTGTACCTTGAAGGGGGCGGCACCTCCGTTCAAAGAAGATGTGTCGCCTGTTGGTAGTCGCCGAAGGATTTGCGCGAAACTATCCATCATCTCGTTCCTCTGTTGCGTGAGGGCTTCCTCAATCAACAGTTTGAAAGGATCTCATGTCCCATCATCTTTATTTTCTCCTGCCATGGGAGGTCGCTTGGGCATGCAAGAGCTTCTGTCCTCAAGAGAAACAATCTCGAGACCCAACTCTTTGTACTCCGACCTCGTTGGGGACATGCATTAAGACGACAAGGAGCAGACCGCTTTGATACCACTGATCCGGATTTTATGAGCAGAACGAAATGAATACAGATTATTAACAGGTGCTTAACACAAAATAATAGAGATATAATAAAATTGGTTTTCTATTCAATAATGAAATAAGCTGAAACTGTAAAATGCAGCGGAAACAAGCTTGCTGGAATGGTGGCGGCTTATCTCTAAGAAGAGATGTGACGACAGCGCGCATTCGCAAGAAGCGGGTTACAATGAGGCTTTGAAGGCCTTTTTACAATAAGCAAGAATTCCAAAAACCCTAGACATCCAAAAACCTAACCCTAGGAGATGAAGCGCCAAAAGTCATGTGAGCCCCGTTTGGGTAAGCTAGTATATCAACTTCCCGGGGTCGTAACTTTTGCATATGATCTCCGTTTTAGGCATGTGATAGCCCGTTGGAAAGGTATCGTCGAGGAGATTCAGTTTGGGGGCTCAATCATGCCTTCGACTATCATTGAGGAGCTTGATACCAAAAAACCTTCATTTAGGCCCTCAAAATGGCCCCGGAAGTAAAAACTGCTAAAAATAGTAAATTGTCAAAAATGTCAGAAAGTTGTTTTGAACCAGTTGGAAAAGGTGGGTGGCCACCGATATCCATCTGGATCATTATGCTTGGTGCTTATTATATGAGAGAATGTTAGATCTGATCTAGATATTCATGCTTAGTGCTTGATATGCTCATTGTGCTCCATTTGTATATGCTAAGTGCTTGAATACTATAGATTAGTGTGAATATTGTGAAGCTCTGTTGTATCAGTGAAGTGAATAGTGATTACATATTAAGGAAATGACGGTGATAAGAGCTGTATTAAGTATTATAATCACAGATCTATGTCCCAGCTAAGGTTGCAAACACTTGAGTCCTGCAACCACCCCTGTCTCTACCTCGGGTGAGACTTCATCTACTTCGCAAGTGTTGCCGAAAGGGCCGGTAGTTAGGGTTTTGTTGGTGCATTGTTGTAGTGTTGAACCCTAGGTCTGCCCCTGTGCCAACAAAGATGGTCGTGGTAGTGACATACTCCAAGTGGTGTTTGATCAAAATCTATGAATCACTCTCGAGGAAATCGAGCCATTGAAAGTCATTCCTCTAACCCACTAACGGTCTATGTGAAAGGCATAACTGCTCAAGTGTGCGAGAAAAGTAACAAACCTTATGAGAGTGATTGCACCCATCTTTACAGTGTTGGTTTTGGTAGTGGTACGAACATAGACATTCACTGGAATATCTCGTGAGAAAATTCACAAGCATCCCCACACCTGTAGCTTCTTTTTCTGAAATCTAGAGAGTTGGTGCCCGATCAATGAAACTGCCTTGGATCTCTTCAAATGATGACAATTTTTTTGAATCTTTGGTTCCTTCATCTAATATTATGGACTAATCCATCTTCTTGTTGTCCATTTGTTGCAGGTAATACGTGGTTTTTGTTAGAGCACATAAGATCTATGTCAGATTTATTGTCGAACTTGTGATGGAGGGGTCACACCCATGTGAAAGGAAGCAATATGATCGATAATTATCAGATCAACCTGGTGCATACAGTGGAGAAAACGTTAATCCCTTTGTTGTTAATCCGTAGAACTCCATGAGTGGCTCATGGGATTTGGAATCCCTCCAAATATGTCCTTGAATTGATTATGCAAGTGCATACAGTGGAGAAAACGTTAATCCCTTTGTTGTTAATCCGTAGAACTCCATGAGTGGCTCATGGGATTTGGAATCCCTCCAAATATGTCCTTGAATTGATTATGCAAGTCTTCCACGATTTAGATGTTGGTGATGGGAACAATTTATTTTCCCATATAGTGGTCCCTATTCGATTATACCACCAATTCAAATCCACCATAAATTCGACATCATTTTTATGATTATGCATACGAATTAGCGGAAGAAGAGTGTGTATCCAGCTATGACCACTACTTTCTCTTCCATCGACCATGGTGCCAAGCATCTCGTTGAATATCTGTGCAAATCGTAAGGAATCCGCCAATAATATCTTATATCTCGGCGTTGATTTCTAAGTTGTCAATTCCAACAACTCTTGATGCGAAGAATTTAATATGCATCCCTGTAAATCTCGTGTTCACCTTCTCTAGAATTAGAAAGAGTCGATCAGTGACAGTATCCACAACTCGTAGAACAGAATCACAGATAGAGTGGGATGTTGAACTCGTAACTGAAGATATTCTGCTGCAACTTCCCGACGTCCCTATCGGAATTGTAAATACATGTTCCATCGATCGTGTTAAACATGGTGAATATATTTTTTCCATCGATCGTGTTAAACATGGATGGAACCACGCGATCATGTATATCATTTTGGATGAAAGTGTAACGACCCTGTGCCTTTTGAGCGAACCTCTTGAGTTTCGACCCGGATGCTTCTCCATTTCTTTTCTACTACTTTGAAATACTCTATTCAAAACAATCGTGAGGGGTCTTCGCCTTCAACCCAAAGTAGTGAGCAACATGATCTGAGAATTGGAGCCACGGCATCATCCAAATTGCAGTCGCATTCACTCCGCTACAAAACATGTTAAATAGAAAAATACTTCAATTCTGCAGAAATGATAACCATTTCTTACTAAGCCAATCGAAGGTGCCCTCTTCCTGCAACAGAGTTTCTTTAGGGATTGGTGCAGGGACATTGACCACATGTTCCATCACCCTTTGTACAACCTGATTCTTGGTGGATGCTTCCACATATTTCTTGCTTGATGTGTGACTAAGCTCAAGATGAAGCTTTCAACACTTCTTTTCCCAATGACCACTTAGATTACAATGGCTGCAATAATTTCTTGGTTTTCCCTTTAATAAAATATCCTTACCATGAGGACGTGAAAGAGGTTTTCTCTGTCTTGTCTCTCTTCAAATGGACACATCTATCTTCTTAACCCAAACTTTCTTTGTTTGATGTTTGGCTAGATCATGGTTAGAATATGTAATGCATAAATCATATTTCTTACATTCAAGAAAAGAATTTGAATGGATTTTATATCTTCCTGAATTGTCCTTGATCCGATGAGGAAAAGATGGCTTGATTCCTTTCTTGGAATCTGATGGTGAAGAGATGGTTTTTTCTTCAGCAAACTTTGAGCATTCTCCCCTCTCTTCCTTTCCATAACTAAAACCTACAAATGGTGGTATTTGTACCTCCTCTAATGGTTGAGTGACTCCTTGGCCATGAATGCCAAGTCCACCTCCTTTGTATCCCATATTCGTGAGGAGATTCATGCCCACGTTAGTTTCATATTGAGAAGAAATTGAACATGAAAAAACATCATATACCTCGGTTTGAGTTTGTGCATCCACCGTAGAAGGCTTGTTGTCCTTCATTCGTTCACCATGCTGCAACTTAGCCAAGAGATCATTCTTGGCTTGCAATTCGAGCTGCAATTCTTCAATAATTTCGTTGAAGACTTCTCCATGAAGCTGAGATCTCTCTTGAAGCTCTTGCTTCTCTTCTTCTACAACCTGCAAAATTCTCCTCAACTCTAAGTTTTCAAATTGAATGTTGTGATTTATCTCTTCTAATTCTTGAATTATTTTTGGTAGCTTCTCTCATTTTCCCATCCTACAAAGCAGTCAGCCTGCTCTGATACCACTTGATCTGAAAATGGGCTAGTACTTACTCTACACAAGTTTTCAATTGAGAACAGTTTTCTGACAAATTATTTGCATAAGTATTAAAGAGAATATGAGTCCATTATTAACCATTCTTTTAAACAATAATACATAACACACATGAACCCAAAATGGAATAAGCATATGAAAAGACAAGAGAGAGACAACCGATGTTGGTAATGGAGTTCACCCCTCCTGGGCTACGTCTCCGGATTTGCTTCAATTGGAATACAGATCTCTTTCATTCCTTCTTCAAAAGATGTTGCGACCTTCTCATAAGTGATTACATAAGAGATTCCTTCTCCTTCAATGAGGATTCAAGAAGACTACACACACTCATATATCTCCATACATCAAGAAGGATAATTCCTTACATGAATAAGTCTCTCAATGCTTAGGAGTAATAGCATTATGGCTCTCTAACTCCACTCATTAATTCTCCATTACTCCCCCCCCTTAAATAGGTCTCACATAAGGCATTATATAGCTTTTCCTCACTCTCTCTTAAAAAATAGCATTAATTCCTAAATCCACAATAATAGGATATAATTACAAAAGAGGAAAAACAAGATCCATAAGTGTAGGATATCAAACTATCTTCAAGCAAATAATGGGAAAAGTATCAAAACCACCCAAAGACTCTTCAACCATGCCCTTGATTCTCTCAACCTATAATTGAGAATAATGGCAAATTGGTGTGAGGTGGTTTCTCACATAAAAACCAATTTCCAAAATTATAATTTAATGATAAATAC
>ML816391.1:0-38219 GCA_009831015.1 Picea engelmannii | reverse complement strand
CTTTACTATCCTCAGATGATGACTCCCTACCTAGTGATGACACTAATGTTTCCTCTGGTAATTCAAACTCTTTAGTATCATTCAATTGTATGTTATATCCTGATATGTGCACAAAAATCATTTTTTATGGCAGGTTCAAGCATGTCACCTCAAAAGAAAACAATAAGAAAGGTATCTGGATTCGAGGCCTCTAGTAGTGGACAACAAGCAAAAGGTGAGCCATAAATCCTCGGAGCCACGTATGATGATATGTCAGGGTTTCTGGAGAAGGATGAAGAAACATTGAAATGGGGAGAAATATATCATATGTTCAAAAAATTTAATTTATTCGTCAAAGATGAAGATCCAGATGAGCTTCAAGTATTCAAGAATATCATAAAATCAGGTATCTTCAAAGTAGTAGAACACCCAAAAATATTCCCCTGTGTTGATGCCATCACATGGATTCTGAAGAAAGTTGATGTAAGTATCAGATACGTCTACAATGTAAGGAATGAACCCATAACTTCATTTAGACCCGAGTATTTGACCAAGTGTTATCATATTGAGAAGGGGATTAAAAGGTTGGAGACAATTCCTCAGTGAGTTTGAGTACACACCTAAGGACATGTTCCACAAGTGGTATAGGGCATATAAGCAATTTAAGTAGAGAACTAAAGGTGGATATCCCACAAGTTCCTTAAGAAGACCCTACCAATACTTGGTATCCATGTTGTGTAGATTGTATCGGGAACCTCACATGACACAATTCTCCCTATCCTATATGCCCCTAATATATTATTGCACAAGTGCAAGGACATTGTTCAATTGGAAAGACATCCTATCCGAGAATCTCATAAAAGTTATCTCCACGGCGAAGCAAGCTCAACCCGAAACGTTCATAATCTTTTGTATGTCCTCGTACCTCATGGACATCATGTGCACAACTCACAGGTATCAAAGCACTCTTGGAACACAAATATCGTATGGAGTATCAAAGGATATGCGAGCACTTTCTAGCTCCATTATATGAGTTCATATTCTACACCACTCCTCCATGCATGACTGATAAAGCCATGGTCATTATAAGGAGAATCGGGGATTGGTACCACATGGAGTGTGGTACTTATATCAGAATATATGGCACAATGAAACCACCCCATTTGTTTCCCTAGTTCGTGCCTGACAAGCTTGTGGTCCAATAAGTGGCATATCAGATGATCATACACATAGTTGGGGGCATGTTATACCAGCTAAAGAAAAAAAAAATCCTCCACTGCTCTTATATGTGGGAAATTATTTTTTCAAAAACACTAAGTAGGCCCAAGCATAGGTAAATACCCTGTTGTCCTATCACTTCGGGGAAGAGAAATACAAAGGACATGATCCCAAAGATATTGTTAGAGAGAATTTCAACAATATTGGTCTACCTTGGGAGTATACCACATATCTTTGGGAGGAGGAATAAGTACACCAAAATCCCCAGACGTATGATGAAGTCATCTTCAACAGGCATGGCCATTTGAGAGGAAGGATCACAGACAAATAAAAAACGAGAGAAGAAGCCAAGAAGAGGGTAGAGAAAGAAGAAGATGAGCAATATTCCCCCATTTCCATATCAACACACTCAGGATCTACATAACAAGAAGAAGAAGAAGTACCAGTTGATGAAAAGAGGAGAGACAAAGATAAAGTATTAAAAAATAAAAAGCATAAGTTTGAGGTCGATAAGGCTAGATCTAAGGTTGAAGCAGAGGGAAAAGTTGCAATAGATTCAGAGGGAAAAATAAAGGAAATAGCAGTAAAATCAACAACAGAACAAGCAAACCATAAAGCTAAAGAGGTAGCCAAAAAATCTATTGAAGAAGAAAGGCATCAGAAGGACACAAAAGAGAGAGGGGGGGACACACATCCCATGGAAACAGACATTCTGAAAAATTCTACCACTGGTGTAGAAATAGATCTATCAGGAAATAACTTAGGACATGAGCTCTAAGAGAAATTTCAGTCGAGTGAAGTACTAGACCTAAGAAGCTTCACCTACGATAGCAAGACATGCAGGATTGTGCAAGAGCGAGTGAAGAAAGTGTCGATAGCATAATGAGCACCTATCTTGGTTGTCACGACATGTTCCTGTAACTGGAGATGTTAGAGAGGATCATGTAGCAATAGCTACAGATGTCTCCAAATTTATGAATGCCAATGTAGAAAACATAGTAAGATTGTTCCAACAAAATAAAGAGAAAGAGGCAAGGATCAAAGTGTTGAAAGAAAAACTTCAGCATGTCAAGATTGATGAAAGAATCCTTCAAAGCTTCAAAATCAGTGTTGAGAAAGTCAAGAACAAGTTGAAAGGAGCCATCATTGACTTATATGCTCACCTTCACCTCTTCCAAGATGCAGTTGCAATAATCATTGATCAAAACAATCAGATACAGTCAAAGCTGACAAAGTATGACATCATTCGCAAAGGCATAACCGACATAGATAGATGGATAGAGGAAAATCCAGATGCACCATATGAGCTATATCGATGGTAAAAAATATAAAGAAAGATGGATTTATATGCACTAGATCATTTCCAGTAGGCAGGACATAAAGATGATAAGGAAGTCACCAAATATATGGTGTTATGCTCGAGGATCCATAAAGAGGCACAAGAATTTATCAAAAGCAACCGATTTCCAAAGCTAGATGAACTTGGGAAGAACCTAGTGTCAGAAGAATTGGAAGACAAGTTACACAATAACACAAACCAAATAAGGGCAATAGTTGAATCCACCACCACTGTCTCCATAGACCTCATATATCAACACTTGCTACAACTAGTTAAGTTGCATACCATGATACATGCCTTCATGACAACACTAGTTAAGGACATGAATACTCTAGAAGATAGTGATACTCTAAATAACGCAACTTTGGAGTAGATGACTTACAAAAGGATTGAATCCATGTATGGCCAACTGGAAGTTTGGACAACATATCTCAGGGACAAAAATCCATGTAGAAAGGAAAAATGCATGCCTTTTGTTGTCTTTTTCTTAACCAACATCAATTTCGTCTTATTTGTACACTTTTCACTAGGAATAAGAAGTCGAACCATTTTTTGTGTAACCGATCCTTCAAGAAGAAGACAAAGAGTCATATAGGAGTTACTAAAATTTGTATAAATGGGATTAGAATTCCATTTGAGAGAGGATTTTGACTCTTCAAACATTGTCTATTTCTTAACTATTTTGGGAACACAGTGTCAACTAAAATTGAAGAGTTGTTTTGGAGTTTTCATGTATTATTGTTGAAACTTCTAATAAGGAGAAGCCCTCGGGGCCAAATTTTGAAGAAGGAATTATTTTGTGTGTGAAGCAATCTAAGAGATGAATTATTTCAAGTGAAGATGAATGTTGTTCATATGGACTGTAAGAATTCTAGTTTGTTTATGGATTAATTCTTATGCAATCTGTGATATTCTACAATTTTAAGTGTTTATTCAAATATACTTATGCCTTGATATTTCTGAGTTGCTAATGTGAGCATTGTTGTAATCTGGACTAATCTGGTTATATGTATGTGTACACGCTTGTTTCTAATTTTTCCATTCTATTCCAACTATTTGTGTAGGATTTTAGGCAAGATTCAGTTTCATTTTCAACTCACCGGTTACTTTAGTTTTCTCCTAGCTAGGATAGGTTAAAGTATATTAGTAATAACTTGTTTTTATTACATACATAGTATTCATCCACATATTTGCATTTCATATCCACTCATCATCCAGCATCATCGGTATCGATCCGTAACCAACCAAACCCATAAAAACAATATCAATGGAAGTCGGGCCAAATTCTAGATGGGACTCCTAATCTAAACAATGGATAGTCTAGTTGGGACCGTGTACTGGAGATTACCCCTTGTTGTTTTTCGGTGAATTTAGACATGTCAACATAATTGGCGCTAGAATGAGAGCCATCTTTTATGGCTTACATAAAAAACCTAAACAACCAAAATTGATCTTCAGGAAATAATCTCACCCCACCTCTATGTCCTTGATTCAAATCTGAATAGGAAATTACCTATGAAGACTCAAAGCCTACCTTTGGAAGTGCCTCTGGAAGTCTGGAAACACATCCAGAGACTTGGTTTCGCATACCACAAGAACAGCTCCACGAAACCCGTAGGATTATACGTGCTTACGCAAAGTTGCTCAGAAAGAGACCTACAACCTCTAAGCTTCTTAGGAGGAAGGCAACCAATGTAGAACGAACTCGGATAGATCCTGATTTTTACGTTGACTCTGTAGACGACCTCATTGAAACTGCTTTATAGGAAGTCCCAATACCTTTGATCAAGTTCGCATGTTTCCTTATTGAATCTAAAGAGGAATTTGAAGGTGAACAACCAGAAATTACTTTAGAACAATTAATGGGGGATAAAAAAAACCATAGAGAATTTATACCTCGATGTAGGGCCCAATGTGCTCTAAATTTGGTTGAAAAACTACATGAAATTCCAAGATAATTTGATAAAGTCCTTCCAAAATTCGATCCAGAGAAATCTGGGTCCCTAGAAGAACATTTAAAAAATTTCTTCCTAGCCACTCACTTACCAAATGTCCAACATGAAGATGTCGTTTGTAGGTTTTTCCCTTTTACTTTTTCAGAAAAAACATCTACTTGGTATTTCATCCTACCACCTAGTTCTATAACTGAGTGGGATAATTTTGAAAGGTTTTTTATCAAGAAATTCGAGGAAAGGAAAATGATTGCATCTATGCACAAAGAGTTAGGGGCCATCAAGATGGACACAAAAGAGAAGGTAAAATATTTTAACCAAAGGTTTCTCAATGTATTAATCAAATTTCCCCATGACGTATCTCCGGCTCAATCCTTGGAAATTAAATATTATATGACAACGCTAACTCCTTCCATAGCTATCTTTGTCAAAGGGCGAACAAAAACACTTTGGCACTTAACTTTGATGAAGCTGAAACAATAGAAAGAGAAATATATTCCTATGAACATCGTTCACATACCGAGGAAACCAAAAGAACTGGAAAGAGACCCTTGATATTAACTAAACCACCCGAAAAGGAACCAAAGGATATTTATAATGTGGTTAAATTAGTAAATAAATTGTCTAACGAAGTGGTATATCTTAAAAGGAATGCCGGTGAAGGATCATCAAAACCTCAAACTTTTCGACTGTTCTTTAAGAGACAAGATTGTCCACCCAAACCACCTCACATGGATTTTAACTTAGACAACTTCAACAATAATAATTTTTTCTCTTATCACCAACATAACCACCCATAACGAAATTTCCCTCAGTGGGTCAACTCCATGACCCTGGTGATAAATCAATTCTTAGACCAGAAAATATTAAATGATGAAAGCCCCGCACAAGCTCCCACTAACATTATTGATGAAATCCCCCCAGAATATTCCATTCTTTTTTAGGATAGGTGTACAAAATCGGATGATGAACAAATTGAAGAAGTATTTATTGAGGATACACTAGTTATCAAGGTTGTTTCACAAATAAATTACAATTTATGCAGCAAAGGTCTAGTTCCCAACACTCCTTTCCCCAATGCAAACCAAATTCCTCTTAGGAAAATCACTCCTCCCCCTACTCCTCCAAAACCAAACGACACAACTAAAGAAAAATCAACAACAAAACAAGAAAATCCACCCTGACCAACATAGATAAACCTAGTACGTCTACCTCAGCTGGGAATAAGGCCAAGCTTAGCGTGGTACCAAACAACAATAAAACCTGTGAGATGAAATTTAAACAAACAATGAACGACTCCAATATGTGTGCCCTTGACTACAATGTGATAGAATACATGAAGAAAACAAAAGCAAATATTTTCCATGTTCGATATATGTTCTTTACCACAACAGCGTGAGCTCTTACACAATTTTCTAGTCCCGATGATGCTCAGAAAAGGACGGTTGTTGTTACTGAAAACATACTTTTAGAAAATGATTCATAAGAGATACACAAGGTACAAATAACAACATTCATAAATGCAGCCAATATAGGTGTTTTCTCAAAATCTCAAGTACCATCTTTCTACTCACTTATGAAATTTTTAATTTCAATGTGCATAATTGTCTAGTAGATTCAGGTGCATCATCTAACATAATGCCCTTTTTTGTATGCCAAAAAATAAACATTGTTCTGCAAATAACAAGAATTAAAATTATAAATCTAGATACGATAGACGTCAAGGTAAAAGGTGAACTCAAGGATGTCTTAATCATATTATCATATGATCCTAGGGTACACCAAACGATAGATATCGTTGTTGTCTATATACCAAAGAGTTATGGGTTGTTGTTAAGTATAGATTGGTTGAAAAAAATTCAGGGTTACTTTTCCACCGATTGGTCTCATCTGTGGCTTCCTTACAAAGGTAAAGAAAATCAAATATGTGTAAATAGTGAAGCACACATGAAGCACACAGTGACAAAATTAGAAGGTAAGAATGAACCCATAATTTTTTTCCATTATGTCTTGGGTAATTACTTTTTTGAGACTAATTATGGATGTTACAAGATGCATACATCTGAAGTACCATCAGAATTAGAATCTGAACTACGCTTGTGAATCCATAATAATGCTTGTACAATATTAACAAACTTAGGATATATTTCAACTAAAAAAACAAAAATTCTTGACATGTGGACCAAGTTCTTTGATGGTCCAAGACAAAAAATGGATCCAGAGCAGGATGTGTCCTAATCGATCATGGGCAATGAGAAATGTTCATATCATGTCGCCTAGAGTTTGAATACATAAACAACACCATAGAATACAAAGCTTTAGTTCAAGGTCTTAAAAAGGCCATCGATCTCAAGGTGAAATATCTTAAGTTGTTTGGTGACTTTGAAATCATCATACGACACGTAAGAAACACTATCCACTGCATGTCTCTACATATAAAGGCATATCAACAAGAGGTATGAAATTTTGTTTACTCATTCGATGCATTTAATATTACTTCTTTACCTCATGATCAAAATATAGATGTAGATATATTGGCCAATGCAACATCTAGATTAATGCCTCATGATGATGGTTTCTTTGTCTAAATGATGTTTAGGCCTTCCATACCATACAACATCACAAATTCGATATTATTTGATAATGATGCACATATTATCAATTTCCTCACTATTTTAGACACTTTCTACGATGCAGTGATAGACGATGAGACACATCAACAAGAGTTACAAACCTATCGGGAGGAGGCAAACAAAGTAAAAAACAATTGTGTCCCGGAGAACATTTTAATTCTTGAGAAACTATTTGATTTACAATCAAATTTTAGGAGGGAAGCCAACCCGAAGACCAATAGTTCTACTATGATGCACTTCTTGGTAAATATTGGAACCTCTGAACAACCCAAATATGTTAATCTGAGCACCTGTTTTCCAGACACGAAAAAAATGCATTCACGAAGTTGTTTAAGAAGTATCGAGATGTTTTTTCTTGGACTTATGAAGATTTGAAAACATATCATACCCGAATAATACAAAATGTGATCCTTATTAAACAAGGTATCAAACCATTTCAGTAGAATCTCGGAAAGATACATCCGACTCTCGATCCTATTATACAGAAAGAATTAAAGAAGCTATTAGACACCCAAATCATCTTTAAAGTTCGACATTCAACCTTGGTTTCTAATATGGTGCCCGTAAGGAAAAAATTGGGAGAAATTAGGATTTGTAAAGATTTTCATAATCTAAATCATGCTTCTGACAAGGACAACTACCCCATTCCCCCGATGAAACAAATCCTTCAACTCGTTCCAGGATATGAGTTGTTTTCTCTATTAGACGCGTTTTCAGGATATAATCAGATTCTCATAGCAAGACCCGACCAACTAAATACCATATTTTGGACCAAGTGGGAATGTATGATTATAGAACAATTCCCTTTGTCTTGATGAACACAGGAGTTGTGTTTTAAAGATCAATGGATATCACTTTTAAAGGATTAATCGGTCAAAGTGTGGTGTTTTACCTTGATGATGTTATTGTCTATTCAAAGAAAAGGGAAGATCATCTGAAGCATTTGAAACATATATTTGAATGATGTAGGAAATATGGGATCTCTTTAAATCCCAAGAAAATTGTCTTTGTTGTTTCAGAGGGAATATTATTGGGACATGTGATCTCAAAAGAATAAATTTTGATGGATCCAGAAAGGATAAAATCCATTTTACAAATTCCCCCACCACATAGAAAAAAATCAATGCAATCATTCTTTAGCAGAATCAACTTTGTAAGAAGATTCATTCCATATTTCACCGAAATTGTGAAGTTGTTTCAAAGAATGATAAAAAGAGACATTCAGTTTAAATGGACACCAATGGAGAAATAAGAATTTGAAAACATCAAAGTTGTTGTAGTTGTTGCACCATCTCTGCAGAGTCCATATTTTACCAAATATTTCTTACTATACACATTTGCTTCTAATCACTCCCTAGTAGTAGTGCTCATGCAAAAATATGAGCGAGGAGACAAGTATCCTATTGCGGTCATGAGCACTAGATTACAAGGTTTTGAACTAAACTACCCCCCAGTGGATAAGCAAGTTTTGATTTCCATAAAGCCATCAAATAGTTCATACCTTATATCCTAAAAACTCATACGAAATTCATTGTCCCTCACCTAGAGGTCAAACCACTTTTCGTTCAAAGAGAACTAGGAGAGTGACGAGGAAATTGGATGACAACATTACAAGAATACAACCTTGAAATTAAACCATCTAATATCATGAAAGGTAAAGGCTTATTCCAATTAGTGATGTGAGGTACTAGTTGTTATCGGACTAATCGGTAGGTGTGGACACTAACAGATCTCTCTAGATCCACCTGGATCTAGAACAAAACATAACAGGACACGACTCTTTCCCTAAGTTGTAATCATTGAATCTACCAATAGGAAGGAATAAGTGACATACCTTTATATTGCTTCCTTAGGTCTATGTTGTTCCTGCTTCGCTTCGGTGCTCTTGTGAAGTCAAGTCCAAGACAACACAAACCAACCAAAGTGAATATAACAAAATATATTCAACGTCAACTTATGCATATGATCAAGGAATTACACAATAAAGTAAGAGTGACTTTATGGGAAAGGGGCATGTCGTTGTATCATATTAATTGAAATTAGAAGATACAACCTAATTGCCTTAATATTGCAAGCTTCCTTTCAGTGACCCTTGGTTCCAACACACATAATTGCTCTATACTTGCATGAAGAAGATCCAATTCCTCTTGATAGACCAAATAGAGCCTTCAAGATTCTATCCAAGCAAGGTTCTTCACACAATTCTTTCACCAATTCTTCATTCAATCTTGCCTAACCTTTTCATGAGAAACCTTTCAATATATAGGAGAATGAGAGATGGTTACATGGATGAGGATAATCCCATCAAATTTGAGAAGTCAGTAAAATGACAACCATACGAATGCCAACTCATTTTCTAGAAGATTCCTTTCTAGAACCCTCGAGACCTCTTCTACTTTCCAAGCTTAAAACACGTTCGCACCCTATGTATAGAGCAGACTGCGAGAAGTTCGCACCCTAAGTGAGAATGAGGGATTCTCGCACCCTAGGACATAGGCAACCTGCGAACTCATCTCAAAAATATGTTTTTGGAAGGAGACAAGAGCCACTTTTCTCAGGCAAAAAGTCTTTGTTGGGAGCCTAAATACATCACTATGGATACATCACCAAAGTGACCAAAATCGTGTGTAACAGAATGCCCCCCAAAGTATGAGGCCGGAATCTATGAGAGCCGAAATAATTTGTAAACTGCGTGTGTGTGTCAGAAACCAGGAGCACACCTAATCGGAAACCTACAAACAACCAAGCATCTGCAGAATATAATACCATTTCTAAGGTAGGCATTCCCATACTCAGATCACAGACGGATGACATCATGAACGTAGGTCATGGCCACCAATCATACACCGTGGATCCATGGCGTCAAAAATACTACATAGCCACCAGGAATGCATTGTGGATCTATGCGAGAAGACTCAAATTAAGACGACATAGCCACATGACATACAAAGTGGATCTATGTGTCGATGAAAATCATACATACTACATCGCAGCCTGGATAAAAAAGATGAGACCCAGGGTCTTCAATCTCGTCACACGAAAGTACGAATCTAGCCACATGATAACATGTGTTGAAGTAGAACATGGTAGACACCACTTGATTACCAGTCATTGATGAAACCGTTAACAAGTGCGAGGTAAATCACCATTGATGTCAATGACTCCCAAGGTACACTAGTACAATCCATTGAATGTGAATAAATGAGTTGAGGTCAAACATTCAACGGAAACTCCCGATCAGGGGTCAATAATGAAAACCCATTGTTGAAAGCGAGGAAACCTACCATTGAGGCATGCAAGTTCCAAGGTACCAAACAATTTCTAAGTCTTGTTTTCGGATAATGAGTTGGAATCGACGGAACAAGATTCGTCACAGGAGGGCCTTAATGTATCCCCCATCAATGACACGAAATAAGTAACAAATTTGGAAGTTGAAACAGAGTATGAATATAGGTCGAAATGGACACAGGGAAGGCCGACACGGTAAGAATGGACAACTACAGATGGCCGACTCAATAGAGGGTTTGGATAAACTTCTCTTGAACATATGAATGACATGACCAAGGACTTGGCAGAACTGAATCAAAGATGACCCAAGATATGACCTTGTAGCAAATCGAATGAGAGACAAATGGATTTACCAAACCAGCTTCAAATAATGAATAGGGGGTGTCATGTTCAAGAACGACACTTACTGCCAATAATATGAATACGAAAACACATCCCTTTCCCAAATTTTCCCTCGCCATTTATGGCGAGTACCTCTTTATTTTTACGCAAGCTTAAGGAGGATAACATATGCTTGTTGATGTAAGCTCATCCTTCGGAAGAGTCCCTTGGAGTATGTTTAACGAACCCTAGGAAGGATTGGTTAGGTCCCATTACGGGTCTTTCGATATTTGTTTAACGAGTCCAAAGATAGAAAACTCAGAGGTTTTTTATGATTATAGAGTCTAGAAAAGTACTTAAAAGAGAACTCTCTCAGTTCCTTTTTCGTAAAGTAGTCTGATGATACTGAAAAAGAGATAAACTATCGCTCAACAAACATTTTCTTCAAATACTTTCATGAGCGTGAAAACAACAAGATTGCTCGGCAATCTTTTCATGTTTAGAGAATCTGAAAAGAGCTTAAAGAGAACTCGAGGGGGTTCCTTTTTCGTATAACCTTTATGAGTCCGAAAAAGTGATAAAAGTGTACTCAATTGCGTTCTCATGTATTTTTGAGCGTGAGAACGAACAAAGACTAAGCTCGAGGTTTTGTCTAAAAACCATAAAAAAATAGTTGTGCATGCGACGAAAAAAAAGAAAAAACATTCGTACTCCTTCGTGTGGACTTCAAAGTTGTTATATCTACAAAAAGTCACACTCATATGACTATTAGGCATTAGGTTTTATGGACAAAACAATATAAAAATCAACAAAAATGGTAAAAAGTAAATAAATGTGGGTAAAAAGGGCTTTTACCATATTCATTGTGATTTTGCCAAGAACTTTGCCCAAAACCCCTCTTTTTCCCCCAAACTTCGTTGCTCGATCGTGGGAGGCACAAGCGACCATTTGGTGAACCGTCTCCATAAATGAGGTAGGCTCTTGATCTTCTATCTTTTCCATGGTTTAGTTTTTGTTTTTAATGGCAAATTTCAAGGTTTTGGGTTCATTTTAGGACCAAAACTTGCGCTCGAGCATTCTCACATGCTAGCCATATGAGACCTGCGAGAATGCATGATTCTCCCAGGCAGCCTTAAGGGCAGTTGCGAGAATCTCGCACTGTGATAAAGGGGCACCTGCGGGGGCCGAAAAGCGAAAATTCAACTTGATTTTGCTCAATAAAAAATTATTCCAAGGTTTGAAATGAGTTGTTGACCCTTCTCTTATGTTGTTTGTGCAGGCATTTGACCATCACGATGTTGGAGTGGTGAGAAAGAGAACATGAGGAGGAGGATTCCATTGTCGGGAATGACCCAGGTACCATTGCCGCCCTCCAAGACTGTGGGCTCTTCAAATTCTTCTGGATTCCGGGCATGAGGGCCCAAATCAGGTTGTTGGAGTACCTGGTTCATATGTGGGACGTGGACCAGCAGTTGTTTCACATGGGAGTCCACAACTTGACCCTAGATATCGAGTATATCTACTTTCTAACATGGTTATCATGACGTGGGTACCACGCTAGCCTGACCGGTAGTCGAGGTGGCAGACTCCCTATGAGTGAGTATTGTCACCAGTACTGTGCCCCAAAGGCAGAAAGAAGCAAAGGCAAGGTGGCTATTTGGGGGGTCCAAGATTTGACCCTGCGAACCATCTTGTTCACTATAACACACATGGTCAGGAGTACAACTCCACACATGGCTCTCCAGAGCTACTTCCAATATGCCATAGAGTGCACAGAGCCACGAGTCTTCAACTGGTTGGATGTAGTTCTTCGCAGTATGAAGAGGCAATTGACAAAATGCAGTAAGGGAAACTTGAAGCAATTCAGGTACGGATCACTTTTGGTGTCCTTCTTTCTCGAGAGGGTCCCATTGTTGAGGTTATAGGTTGAGTGGGGTTTACCAGCCCCACAGGATCCGAGGATGTTGAGGTGGTGCAACCTCATGGCCCGACATGTAGTTGGGCCTATCATCAAATACAATGGCTCATTCTTTGACTGGTTGCGGCTACAGATGTTGATGGTTGATGACTACGCATACGTCGGTTTGGACTTCCGAGGGGATCTGGATTTAGCCCTACCTGAGGATGCTCAGTGGGGTGACCTAGGTAAGAAGTACACATTTTGTTCTTTTAAATGTTTTTGTAATTTTTATCATATAAAATGTTTTTATGTTTGTCCAAGAACTGATCAAAAATCTCTTTTTGATGACACAGATGTCGGGCCATATCGACCACCAAGAACATCTCCTATTAGCGGCGAGGAGAGGTGGCTCCAATGGCACGATGGATGCCGAAGACTATGAAGTAGTGGAGCAAAACTTGGAGGGGTTGACTGCTGACATTCCAGATATGGCTATCAGAGAGATCCCTCGGCATTATCAACGCCACACTGTGGGCGTGTCAGGGTCTATTAGTCAACTGCTTTGTAGGGTGGCTCGGACAGTCGTGTGTTATCATGAGTGTCACCCATGACGTTATTTTGTAGAAGCTATGAGCTTCACATTTTGATATTTTAGTCTTTGGACAAAAACTTTTTGTAAAAAACTTTTGATCGTTATATACATGTATACGGCTTCTACCGGATTTTCTTGTGTTGTGTGATATATGTAATCTGATTGGTTTATAAATGGCCCAAATGTCTGTCTAATACATAGTTATCTAATGTATCAATCAATGTATTTAGACATCTAGGAATGTGTTGATACTCAATATAATCAAAATAACATTCCAAGAGGCTAATTCGTAAATATACCCATAATAAAGTAGGACTTCGAATAGCATAGACATTACTTAATTGTAGTACTACTATCTTTGAATTGAGTCGTACAACCAAGTGGCGGATACTGAGCGAAATATCATCAATCAACAATTTGATGACGGTGCTATACTCTGCAATATTGTTGGTCGCACGACCGAGACACACACCTCATAGAGTGATAAGTTCGTTTGTAGGGACGTAAATTGCCCAAGCAGCAGAAGCAAGGTTCTGAGTACAACGGCTACCGCCATCAGCGAAACCAATGTGGGGTAGCGAAGACTCTGACATCTAGAAACCAAACACAACGTAACATAATCGGCTGAGGGCAGAGACCAAATAATGAAAAAGCATACTACAGTAACACACAAGAAGTATGATACAATACAAATATAAGTACTCATGCACAGGTGATCTTAGGCATAGTACTTCTTTAAGTACAACCCATTTCTAGGTTCACTCAAAGGGATACCGTTATAGTCCACTAACTCGTAAGCTCCTTTCTCCAAAACTCGTCTAACGATATAAGGACCTCACCACATAGATTTGAATTTTCCAGCTCCTAGCATATCCCGATCTTGTTCGTAAAGGAGAACCAGATCACCTTCGGAGAAAACATGAGGCTTGACATGCTTGTCGTATTGGGCTTTGACGCGTTTCTTCTGGGCTTCTATGACTAGGGCGGCGTCGCGATGAGTTTCGTCTAATCGCATGAGATACAAAAGACGTTCTTCTTTGGCATAAGTTTTTGGGAGGAGTTCGACGGCTAGTTTTAGGGAGGGGATCTCACATTCAATCGGCAGGATGGCTTCTAGACCATAGACTAACCGGAATGGTGTAAACCTGGTAGCAAACTTAACGCACGTCCGGTAAGCCCACAATGTTGAAAACAACATCGTGTGCCAACTCATTTTGTGAATCCCTATCATTCGTCGAAGCATGGTAATGAGGACTTTGTTAATTTCTTCAACTCGGTCGTTGGCTTGTGGGTAATAGGGTGTTGAGTTTTCATGGCGAAGAACAAACTTTTCAGTGAGTTCGGACATCATGAAGTTTCTAAAGTGGCTACCGTGATCAGTGACGATAGCCTGAGGAACACCAAAACGAGTTATGATGTGATTGAATATGAATAATGTTGTGGTCTTTCCGGTGTTGTCAAATGTTGACATTGCCTCGGCCCATTTCATAAAATAATCTACGGCTACAATAATGTATCCATGCCCCCCGGCCAAGTGAGGGTGACATGTCATGAAATTGATACCCCATTTCGCAAAAGGATCGACGGAGACCACAGGGTGAAGAGGAGCAGGATGGGACTGTATTTTATGGTTGTAGGTCTGGCAAGCGTGGCATTTTTGGACGACAATTATACAATCGTTAAATAAAGAAGGCCAAAAATACCCGGCGCACAATATCTTATGGGCAGTAGCATACCCAAACATATGACCACCACAAGCTCCAGAATGGTAGTCATTTAGGGCTTTCTCGGCTTCATCAAATGTGAGGCAGCGTCGAAAAATTGAGTCAATCCCACGACGATAAACAGTACCACCGAGGATAATATATTGATGGGCTTGGTAGCGTATTCGACGGCAGTAAGTGCTAGAAAAATTGTGCCAGAAAGTCTGGGCTTGGAGATATATGATGATATATCCATACCAAAGATCATTGGAACTAATCAAGAAAAGGGATTCATCAGGTAATGAATCGGCTGCTACATTTTTCGTCTCAGAGTAGGGAAAGTCGCATATCAACTCAGCAAACACTAAGGATTTCTTGGACTTAGAACGTTCGAATTCTAATTCAAACTCTTGGAGTATCACGATTCATTTGGAGTATTTTCCCCCTAGCAGTTGACGTGTGAGAATGTGTTGCATAGGGTTTCAGTTAGAAATTACCGTAGTCTTGCGAGAGAGGATATAGTGCCAGAAATGTTGAACTGCTTGGACGGCTGCCAAGGCCAGTTTTTCAACATGTAAATACTTGGTTTCGGTAGGTGTTAGACTTCGACTCAAGTAATAGATGACATGTTCATCATGAGATTCATCCTCCTAGACGAGAACCATAGCGATGGTGTAATCTGAGGCTGCGAGGTAAAGGAAATAATCGTGGTTGTAATTTGGTGGGACGAGAAGCGGAGTACGTGTCAGGGATAGTTTCAAAGCTTCGAAAGCTTTGTTGGCGATGGTATCCCATATGAACTCAGACCCCTTTTTGAGTAGTCGCGTAAATCCAAGAGTTATCTCGGCATAGTTCGGGATGAAACGACGAAGAAAGTTTGCTTTCCCTTGCAAATTTTGTAACTAGCGAAGAGAAGAAGGAGGAGGGAGATTGAGAATCACCTCGACCTTCAAAGGATCTACCCTGATCCCTTAACATGAAACAATAAAGCCTAGAAGTTGGTTGGATTCTACGTAGAAAACGCATTTGTGAGGATTCAAGCATATATGGTAAAACCAACAGCGAAGGAAAATGGCTCGGAGGTGTATTGGATGATCGACACGACGCATGGAATGAGCAGGTAAGTCGTCTAGATATGGTTGCATGATGTGCTTGATATCATGGAAGGCATAAGACATAGCGCGTTGAAAAGTTGCGCCCGCATTTTTTAGACCAAAAGGAAGTTTTCGATAGTCAAAAGTGCCCCAAGGACAAATAAAAGAAATTTTGTGTTGGTCCGCAGGAACGATATTGATTTGATTATATCCGGAGAACCATCCATCAGAGAGAAGATTTCACTTCCAGCACAATTGTCGACGATCTGGTCAATGAAGGGAGTAGGAAAGTTGTCTTAGGACATGCTTTGTTAATATCCCTATAATCAACGCACACGCGGATTGTGCCTTGTTTCTTTTCAATCAGGACAAGATTAGAAACCCAGTCAGTGAGAGCCACCTGGTAAATAAAGTCGTCTTTGAGAAGTTTCTCTACTTCAATCTTGATAGTGGTCGCTTTACGTGGGTGGACCGGATGAAGTCGTTGCCGAACGGGTTTAGTGTCTGGGTATGTCTTGATCTCATGTACAACAATGTCGGGGTCAATACCCGACATTTCTTCATAGCTCTAGGCGAGGATGTCACGAAATTCTTTGAAAAGCGACTTGTAGGTGACAATTTCGTTGAGGGAACATGAAGCTCCGATATGCACATTTTCGACAATTCCAGGTTTTATGGATATGTCGAGGGGGATGGCGGGTGAGATATTACTTAAGTTCCCTTCGAAAAACACATCGTGTGTAGGTTCGGGAATGGTAGAAATGATGACAACGGTCGACGGGGTCGTGATCCGTTGGTAGCTCTCGATGGTGTGTTGTTCCAGGAAGAGGATGGAATGATGATGTCCATCGTCCCAGGGGGTGTCTTCCATGATAGACATAATCATCTCATCCATGGGAAAAATGACGCGGAAAGGATCTGGAGATAAATCACCAAGAGAGGAGGTAGAATGCGTTGTCGATTGAATGGCTTGATAGGTGGATTCGACCAGACTCAAAGGCATTTCATCGTCATAACAAAGATGATCATCGGGGTTGGGTACCATTCATGGGTCATGAGATGCATGGGTTTCGTGAATAGAGGTGGAGATCATGTTGATCGAAGGGACAGATGGATGTGGAACATCGAGTGGTGGGATGGGGAAGGTACCCATTAATGAGGAGTCTTTAAGAAGACACACACCGACGTTCTCATATCTGGGGAGGGTTTGTCAATGAACGGTATGTTGTCGGTACGTGCATCTAAGTTAAAGAAGTCTAATTGGTTGATGGTAATGACCTTTCCTTGATGAGGGAAACGCATGACATGGAAAAGATTCGACACAACTGCACGCATGGAATCAATCCAGCTACGACCAAGTAGAAGGTTGTAATCGAGAGGAGCATCAAAGACTTCCACTTCAACTTGGACCATTTTTCCTTCTAATGTAATCGACAACGAAGGGAGGACACCATAAGGCTTAAAACCGGAGCCATTAAAGGCTTTGAGTGTGTTGTGGGATTCAGTCAAAGGGGGAGAGTCGATGACTTTCCAGCAGGTAATAGACATGACACACATCGAGGCACCGTCGTCGATAACTGTTCTAGAAATGTTTTTGTCGAAGACAATAAATTGTAATTGGAATGCGAGTTGAGAGGGTAACCTTGGAATGTGATCTTCCAAGTCAAAAATTATTAAATTTGTATCTGTAGGGTCGATTCCACCAATAGCTTTCAACAGTGCCTTTCGTTTTATAGGACAAATTTGAAGGACTTCAAGGGTTGACATCGCAGATGGTGCTTGGGCCATATCTTCAACAATATTGTAGTTCTGGGAAGCACGGGCATGAGGATTGAAAGCCGATTTTTGAATGAATCCCTTTAGAGGAGGGCGAAGAACTCTATCGAGGCTCGGTCATTCGAGATGAAGAGGACCGTTTCTAGGTGGAGTCATGGGAGATGGTTGGACTAACGAAAGAGGTATCGCATCAACTATCTCTTTGGAGGAAGGATAATCTTTGGCTCAAGTGGTAAGTGTGATGGCTTTTTTATTTGAATCTCCTGTACACATTAAAAAATAGGATGTATTCGAGGGGGAAGGTTGGTCATGAATGACCAATTGGGCCTATTGTTGAGAGGGGAAAGGTTGTGACAATATGGTCGGAGTGGGTGGTTTCATGGTCCCTTGAAAGAACTTAGTAACCTCGGCTCGTCGTGGACACTCCTTAGTGTAGTGATCATCACCACAAATAAGACAAGGGTATCGGGATTTGTGCTTATCCCTATCGTCAACAGGCGGTGTTTTGGTTCTTTCTGCTTGTGAATTATTTATGTCCTCCTTATTCTTACCCTTTCCTTTTCTAGATTTGTTTTTACTGGCGGGGGTAGATTGAACAGCATTTACCTCAGAGGTCTTGCCAGTGGGAGGCGTAGGAGACGAAGCATTTTGAACATTAGAAGAAATGGGTTTGGGGTTGTTGCTAGAAGTTTGGGCGGAATGGGGTTAGGCATGGAAAGTGCCAATCACATCGTCAACTGCATGAGAAGCAGCAGGAGTAGTTGAAGTGTATAAGTAGAAGAACAAGGCGCATCAGAGAGTAAGTCGTAAAGAGTACATGTTTGTGAGTAAACGAGGTTAAGGTATTGAGCACGACTAATGGCCTATTCTTCTGTGACAACTCCACCCATGGTGATGTCACGACCGATGTCATTCACGAATGATTTCATGAACCACTCTGCCAGTAACTGATCGGGAAGTTCGAGTTTGATGAGACATCGTCTCCATCGCCACTCATGAATGTGATCGGAGATATGAGTGGCTTTGGTTTGTTTGAAAGAACTCAAAATCTCGGTCCCCATTTCATAGCGGATTGGGAATTGTTAATGGGTGAAGAAATGTTAATGAGTGAAGAAATCCATAGCAAGGGTGTTGAAGTTGACGAACAAACCTTGTGATAATTCTATATACCACTTCACAACAGAACCCATGAGGGTTCACTGAAAAAGGCATAAACGAATAGAGTCATCCATCAAGGAGTTGGATGAGCACCAAAGGTGAAAAGTCAGTACATGATTGTTCGGGTCCTCTCTCGGTTTTCCATCGAATTTAGGGATGTCAGATGGTAGTTTGGACGGTATGGCGGGCCATTGGGGAGAGCGACAGATCGGATCATTTAAAATCCTCAACAGATCCGGGATGTCCAAGGTGGCTAAGACAGGTAATTGTATATTCACATGTGAGTACTGGTGACTTTGGGGAGAGAGTCTCGTCGGCAAACCAGTGGGACCATAAGATGTCTGCACATAATGCGAATATTTGGGCAGATTCGGTGGTTTTTGTGGAGGAAAGTAATCCATAGGGTTGTACCCTTGAATGGGGGCGTGGGGTTGAGCATTCGAGCCCCAAATAGGATTAGGCGTACCTGGATAGGGTTGGCCTGTACCAGGGGGTATGACAGAGCTAGTCGGAGGTTGTTTCCCCCCAGTCAAGTGTGGGTTATGTTGTATAAGATGATTCCAATACTAGGCCAAAGATGGAGGTATGTTTTTTCCATAGGGTGGGGTCGGTGGGGGTTGCCTTCCAATCGGGGGTTGTGTTCCAATTGGGATTTTTCCTGCAAGGGGGGTTGAGTTGGGCCTCCTTGGTGAAATTGTCCACCAACAGAAATCTGGTAATTGGGTGTGAACGACGGAATGGTGCCACTAGGATCAGTGCCTCTGATAGAGGAAGGAAGGGGTCCTCTGAAAGGGGGAGGAGGAAGTGTCGCGATGAAACCAAGAGGATGGTGCCCAGAAGGAGTGGAACTGCCATGAGTCCCAGAGGAGATTTGTGCAGGAGTGGGAATAGAGGCATTTAACGCATGGTATTCATGTGGAAGTGTCCTGGTGACTCTGGGCGAAAGCGGTCTGCCAATGGGGCTTGGCTAGCCACGGTAATCCCGATGTGAAGACTCGTAGAATCTGTGTAATTGACCATTTGTAAAGGGAGATTCAAGATGTGGTCATCTCGCGAAGATTCTGTACTAGGAAAATAATAAGCAGTAGTAAAAGGTACTACGTCTGGATTAGATGTTTCGGGTAGCATAGGTGAGATGGTGATATCAATGCCTACTCCTGAGGCAAAGAGATCCCGCCTAAAAACGCCAGTAGTCGAAAAAGGATCTTGACCCTCAAGTCCTAGGAAAGGTCCAGACAGTGATCCAGAAGATAGAACAACCAAGTCTCAAGAAGAATTCACTCGCATAATACGTCTCTCGGAGTCAAGATGAAGTTGGAAGTCCTCTCGAGAATTGGTAATTCGGAACTGTTCTAGAGAGTCAGTTCTCTCCACTTGTGGAGTGATAATGTCTTGGACTTCACTCTGTTGAGGAGAGCCCTCCGGTGAGTTGGTAGGCAAGGGTTGAGAACCTTCCATATTTAGCCTTGCATTCTACGTGAATGACGTGGAGGGTCAATTGTGATCAAGTTAAAAAACTCATGAAGAAAAATCCATGGTCAACTTGGGTAAATAAATAGCATGCGCTAGTAAAAAAAATCTAGGAAGCAAAACCAAGCAAACAAGACCTTCTAATTCTGAAATCACTAGTTGGTGATGAAATCCAACGCCGCAATGACGAGACAAGAAGGGGCTGGGCTAGGGTGGAAAAGTTACGTTGACGACCTGCTTAATGAACTTACACCCTGGTGCAAGCTCCCACACATAATCATGGGTATACCCTCCAAGGAGCCCAAGTGAGTTTGGCCAACATTGATTCCAGGTACCGTGAAGACTTTCCCCTTTACAGTCACCTTGTGTAAGACCCTAAAAAGATAGGCCACTAAGGTTACCACCAACAACAATAAAGCCTGGGGGAACAGTCAACAGTTTGATCCACACGCAAGGGCAGGGTATCTAGCCTGAAATCAGCTTGAGAGGCTTCCACTCATCATTGTGGGTATACCTTCAAGTGACCCCCGTAATACGTGCAATCTCTACATCGATATCAACAAAGCAGGGTGAGTAACTCTGTCAATATCAATGTGACCTCGGGTTTGACCCTTGTGTGAGAAGGTCTTTCCAAGACAAAATGTTGCAAATGGAATTTGACACTCCTTACTACAAGATGCTATTGTGTGTTTTGTGCTTTGGAGAGTGTATCTCATTGCCTATTCCAAAGCTCTAGCCTAACTAATGTTGGTGTAATAGAGTCCTAGAAAAGAGTTACTAGTTAAATTTTAAAAATTGCGCAATATTAATAAAAGCTATTGTTACTCAAAGGAGACGGAAATGAAACCGGTGTTGTGTGAGACTCTGACCCAACAATGCATAGATAGGAATGAATGATACCAATTTTTGTTAGATGAATCCTATTTACAGGAGGAAAAGAGGTGTTTTCTAGAACAACTTGAACTACGATATAGGAACTTCTTTGAAATGCAACATCAACGAATCATGAATAATGCAAATTCTCTATTCATTATATTTCAACAATTGAATGCCAATATTTTGAAATAAGAAATTGCTTAAAAAGAAAACTGTTTTTTTTAATTTTCAATAGAAACCACTCAACAGTGGTGGAACTAAGAAAAACCAGCAACTAATGAAAAGCAATATACCACAAAAACCCAAACCAATCTTTTAATGAAGACAAAAATAACAAGAAAACAAGACTAGTCTCTTCAAATGCATGTGGGGAACAATTTCCCAAGAAATGAGCAAATGAGAAAGACAATTAATCCCAACTTTTAAACTGATCACTGGCTCCCAACCAAACAAGCACCCGGATTTCAGACCCGGAGATTATATCCTTGTTAAGAAAAGGTCGAGAGGTAACAGTTGAGAAAAAAATGAACAAGAAGAGCTTTCGATTTTCGAAGAGTAATCATCCACAAAATTTGAAGTCAAGAAACAGTCAATCATTGGCAAAAGAAGTTCTTCTCAGACACACATACAACTCTTGGCATCTGAAGATACAAAAAACCTTAAACCAAAAAAATTGCAAATGGGTTCGCAGGTTAGCAATGGTGTACAGTGAGAGAATGAAGTATTCTCGCAGGTTGGTCACAAGCAGAGTGCGAGAGGTTCGCACGGGACTGTAAAGTAGGGTGTGAACTCTAGTAGATCTCGCAGGCTACAGAAGGGTGCAGTGCAAGAATGCCTAAAAATAAGCAAAATTTGGAAAAAGGACAAAAAATTTGAAAGAACTTCTGGACCCAGGGAGTCTATCAGGGTCTCCTTAAGACTCAGAGATTGATGGAAATGAAAAATGGTAAGTGAAGAGCAAATGGCCAAGGAAAAACCACCAAAAATGGGTTGTCTCCCCAGCGTAGTCACCAATTTTGTTATCGAACTAATCGGTAGGTGCGGACACTAACAGATATCCCTAGATCCACCTGGATCTAGAACAAAATAGGATAGGAAATGACTCTTTCCCTAAGTTGTAATCATTGAATCTACCAATAGGAAGGAATAAGTGACATACCTTTATATCGCTTCCTTAGGTCTCTATTTTTCCCACTACGCTCCAGTGCTCTTGTGAAGTCAAGTCCAAGACAACACAAACCAACCAAAGTGAAGATAGCAAAATATATTCAACGTCAACTTATGCATATGATCAAGGAATTACACAATAAAGTAAGAGTGACTTTATGGGAAAGGGGCATGCTGATGTATCATATTAATTGAAAGTAGAAGATACAACCTGATTGCCTTGATGTTGGAAGCTTCCTTTCAGTGACCCTTGGTTCCAACACACACAATTTCTTTGTACTTGCATGAAGAAGATCCAATTCCTCTTGATAGACCAAATAGAACCTTCAAGCTTATGTCTAAGCAGGGTTCTTCACACAATTCTTTCACCAATTCTTCATTCAATCTTACTTAACCTTTTCCATGAGAAACCTTTCAATATATAGGAGAAGGAGAGATGGTTACATAGATGAGGATGATCCCATCAAATCTGAGAAGTCAGTAAAATGACAACCATATGAATGCCAACTCATTTTCTAGAAGATTCCTTTTTAGAACCCTCGAGACCTCTTCTCCTTTCCAAGCTTAAAAACAAGTTCGCACCCTGTGTATAGAGCAGACTGCGAGAAGTTCACACCCTAAGTGTGGGTGGCCTCTGAGAATGAGGGATTATTGCACCCTAGGACATAGGCAGCCTGCGAACTCATCTCAAAAATATGTTTTTGGAAGGAGACAAGAGCCACTTTTCTCAGGCAAAAAGTCTTTGTTGGGAGCCTAAATACATCACTGTGGATACATCACCAAAGTGACCAAAATCGTGTGTAACACCAGTGATGAAGAAAAAGAGGAGGATGGGTGGCAAGATGGACTAACGAGGTACACTTAACCAGTCCCGTATGTCCCAGCCATTGAAGGGTCATACTATACCTCAAATATTACTTGCAGCATGGAACAACCCCTGATTACCTTAATCCTAAGTAGAAGAGAGCACTCAGGTTGAAGTCTCTACAATATCAATTGCTACATGGAGTTCTATTTAGAAATAATTATGATGGGTTGTTACGCAGATGCCTTGAGAAACAAGATGTTGATAAGGTCCTAAAGGACATGCATGATGTACCTAATGGTGACCATTTTTTAGGAGACACAAATTCTCAGAAAGTGTTGAGAGCTGGGTATTATTGTCCAACACTGTTAAAATATGCCCATGCATATGCAAGAAATTGTGAAGCATGTCAGAAGGTTGTAATAAAAGAACACAAACCTTCTACTCCACTCCAACCTATGGCTATTGAAGAACCTTTCGAACAATCGGGTTTGGACATCATTGGTGAGATTAATCCACATTCCTCCAAACAACATAGGTATATTTTGACCACTACTGATTATTTTACATGATGGATTGAAGTAGTACAACTGGTAAAAGGAAATGAATAGGTAGTGATTATTTTTCTTGAACAAAACATTATTACAAGGTTCATAGTTCCTAACTCTCTAGTGTTTGATAATGCAACTTATTTTTCATCTTTAAAATTATATGAGTTTGCATTATAGAAAGGGATTATTTTTAAGTATTTTGCCAATTATTACCCTCGGGAAAATGGCTTAGAATAATCCACAAACAAGAACATAATATGTATCCTCAAATGAATCGTGGTTGATCACCAAAGAAATTGGCAAAATGCTTTATTGAATGCCCTATGGGATGATCGCGTCACTCCTAAGGCTACCATAATAAATTCTCCATATTTCCTTGTTTACGTGAAAGAAGCCATCTTACCCTCAAATATTCACCTTCCTTCCTTGTAACTCACTCAATAATCTTGAGGAAGAGAGTGCCCCGTCATTCAACAACGCATCAATACCTTGCTAATTTTATAAGAGAGTCACACTAAATCCAAAAGCAAGTTTGAAACTCACCAACAAACCATGAAACATTGGTTTGATAAGAAATATGTTGTGTTGACGAGTCAAAATTCCATTGAACTAAACAGTGGGAATCACACCCAGAGACGAGGCCTAATTAGAAACTTCCTTGCTTGGGGTAACGTGATTCTTCAGAAAGATGGTTCGACAAGTTTCAATGGTATTTTATTATATTATCAAATAGATTTCTTTTTGTTTCTTTATGGATTTTTTTATTAAAGTTCTATGAATGAATTCTTAAGTAGCATGGGATTAGTCTAACCTCTTACCAATAACATGTAGATGACACCATTTTTTAATCAATATCGAAACATTAATATTTCCTTATTGATCAATTGACAAATGTCATCTAAGTGAAGGAAGGGATTCAGAGAAACAACAGATAAGAATAAATAATTCAAGTTAATGTATAACAAAATTTGGTAACACCATCACATTCATGCCAATATACATTTAATGACTGCAATGTTTCAAGATAACGCAAAACACAATTATTTTCTTACGAAAACCGCTTGTAGTAGTCAATCAACAAAAGCAAAACAATCCACAAACTGAGTTGATACACAATCTTTGGAAATAATCATGTTCGGCTCTACACGAGCTTCAAAATTAAACTTGAAAATCATTCTTTGTCAAATATCCACTATTACAAAATCGTCAACCATTCAAAACGAGGTCGACCTATTTATTTATATCAAAAATTCATGCAAAAACTTATTACTAACACTTGTTAAACAAGAGATAACAAAAAATAAAGTGGATCATGTCCACATGGAAAATATCAATGAGCTTTCGTTAACTCATAGGGTTCGCTATGTCAAATTCTGACCATTTCGAAAAAATATATTCATAAGTGTGTAAATGCATGACTCAATGTTGGTCCATCGACATACTCAGCCTATCCTTCATCTCCATTGCTCGGTATCTAAATATGTCGACCTCATAACCTAGATGTTTTAGGACCCATGTTGTCCCTATCGACCCATCGACGATTCCTTTAACTTGTCCCTTGTCGAGTTTTCAAATCTCTCGGACCTTAGCTTCAAACTCATCGTCTAACTCATCGAGTCATCGCACTATGGTGTGCTTGGGGAGCCAAATTATGGGAGCTAAAGATCTATCTTTTTATGATTAATGTGGTCCCAATTTCTAAGACAATCCTCCTATATTTCTTCCATTTTTAGATGTGGTTCTTTTACCAGTTATACCCAATACTCTGCAACTACTCTGAATCTGGCTAAACTCTCCTTTGCAAGCATCATGATGCCATGTTCTTCTTCACCTATACATTTATGTATATCTATGATATATTCAATTTGTTTTGATACCTGACGAGATTTCTAGGACCATCTCATCATCTCCTTATATGCCATGAGGCCCATAAAGGTTTCTTCTTGAACTAATTATAATTTTTTGTGAATTCAATCTTCAGGAACCTTACTGCTTGGGTGGCGTCCTGATAGTATTCCACTTGATGCCTAAGGTGTGCTAATTATTCTCTCATAGATTCAACTTCTTGTTCATCTTCCTTTTCTCTTTCTATGGTGACACTGGATATAGCTATTCCTGCTCCTAGCAACTCACTTACCCTAGATTGTCTTGCATCCAGCAGGGTTTCCTCTGTGGTGATCATCACAATGTTGTCCAAGGTGATTCTTATTTTTTTTCATGTCCTCTTGAAAACCACTTGTCTCTTTCAGTCATAAGCAATGGCATGGACATCAACCACTTCGTCTACAGGCTCTGGGATCGGTCAGTGCCCCCCATGTGAGGACATTTCCTAAGCTTCCTAGTGTGTGAAAGTGTTCAAGCATAGTTTCCTTTCCTTTTTCGGCTTCAAGATTCTCATGAAGGGTCCATGTACCTGGTTCTTGAGTCGTTCGAGGCTTCTTAGAAAATTCTTTTGACCCCACCTTTGTCCCAATATGTGGATCTATGATTTTCTCTATACTTAGGGAATTTCCCATGATCCTTGTCGTTGTTTCTTTAGCTAATGTTGCTAATCCTAATAGTGTAAAGTGTATTGGAGGTCCCGTTGAGGTTTCCTCGGGTTCCCTGTTACCTTCTGATTCTTCGTCTTCTTATCCCTTGTTGGAGTTACCTATGAATGATTCTTCAATACTTGGAATTTATTTCTCTTTCAATGGTCGATGGGTTTGGTCTAGAGTGGTATGATCACCTTCAGCTGCACTCATGTCTAATCCTATATCCAAAGACTCCTCTACCTGATATACGTGTGTGTTGAGTACCTATTTTATTTCTTCGTTTGTAACAAGAAATGTAGTATATATTTCTTTCACATTGTTGTCATATAACATGATTAGATCATCGATGATAAGAGTTGCTTTCCCTAGGGTGGCAGGTCTTATTGATAATAAAGGGGTTTTCCCCATTCTTGGTTCCCCTATGGCGATTTGCTATGAGCTATATTGCTCGTTGTCTCCTTCTGCCGCGGTATTTATAAGGGTTGCTAGCTCCCCAATTCCTCCAAATGTGATCGAATTTATCTCCACGACTATTCCTTTCAGTACCATGACAATGTCCCCATGCAATTGCATTATCCTTTCAGCTTCATCCAAGATATTTTGTGCCTCATAACTATCTACTATTTTTCCTACAAATTCCAGTTGAACTAGTGCCATTGTTGTTGGTTCGAACGTCTGTTCTAGAAAGTTCAATTGTTCATTCTCAAGAAAGGCCATGAACCTTATCAGGTCTAGTTTTTCTTTCCTCTACAAAACTGTGTCCCAACTCAAAGCATTCTTTGTGAATATTTTATCCTTGAAATCATCATGTGGGTAAGGCCAATGAGACACTACCTGATTATCATGTTCAAACACCAATTTTTTAGGGTCATGTCTCATGTAACTCTCGTTGATGAAACTGCATTCTATTTGACTTTGAGCTTCTTGTCTAGTCTGTGTGGTATCCTTCACGAAATGGTAACCTACATGAAACCCATAGGGAATAAATATCATTTTCTTGCCTTTTACTGTATATGCATTGAAACCTTGTAGTATAGTCTGGTAGCATATTCCCCCTAACACTAATTTATCGAGCACATGAGTCAGTAGTAGGCGTGGTGTTCTCAGGGCTCTGAAAATCCTGATGTATTTCTTCATTTCTTCCAAGTACCAATTCCCAATTTTGGATATTACCTTCCTCATTGCTTCTAATAATCTTGGGAAATCCTGCTTAAAAATTAGAGAATACACTCGAGCTATGAAACCATTGCAAAATAAATCCATTGATCGTTTCTACCTATTCTTCCATAATATGTTGAAGTAGACATGTATCAGTGCTTTGGAGACATGTCATCTTAGGTTCAATCTAGGGAAAACATTTTTAGTGAATATTGCATCCAGGAGATAAGACACGGTGTAGAAAGCGAGGGTTTCCCTGAGATTTGGGTTTTGTGCCTCTTATATCTGGGTCCTCAATTGTTTTGAGATAATATCTCCCCAACTAAAAGTGCTTCCAGATGTAGAAACCATGTGGGCCAAAGGAATCTAGGTTTTAGAGAACCTGAAGAAATCCTTCTCTCCATATAAACAAAAAATCAAGGCTATAAGGAAAATGTAAGGTTCTGAGAGGTTCATTGTGTTGTACCACCACGAGGCCTGATTCACGAAATTCTTATCCTCCCTCCACCAGGACACTAGAAATTGGATGGTTTTATTTCACTCATAGAACAATACTAGAAAATCTTTGTTCAACCTAACTTTAGCTTCCTTTATCTTGTAGTACGTGCTCACTTATGTCGCAAAGAATACACCTATGTACTCCTCATCCTTGTTATTCAAAAAACATTTCTTTGCATCGACGTGATGGATGATACACTCCAAAATATCAACACATGGAAAGACGGGTATCCTAGATGCTACTAGGTACAAAGAAGACCGGTTGATGTTCTGGAAAATATGGTCATCTAATCCCCTTACCTATGGATCACTATGAGGTGTGAATTCTGGGAAGTCCTCATAATGAATTTTGTTATACAAGTCCAACCAGGAAGGTAGAATTGCCTTGGAAGCCATGATATTGTATGTGTCTTTGAAGAATGGGGGTGCACTTGTAGGCCTCTTTTGTGACATTTTGATGACCAACTCTACCTTGGGGGAAAACTCAATATTTTTCGTCGCTGAATTGGACGCCTCTCCAACTTGCTCACTTCCTCCTTTTGGGGTCTTGGGTGCCTACGGGTCACCGGTCATCTGGGTGGAATATTTTCCTCTACAAATACAATAATTCAACTCAATACTATTGAAAATACTAAGAGGGGGGGTGAATCAATATTACCTTTTATCTGATTAATAGTCCTTTTTAAAACTTTTTCAACCATAATAATACATTAACAATGGATTTAAAAATAATTAATTATATATCATTAAAAAGAATTACAATGTCTGTATAACAACAAGTTTTGATTGTGAAGGACACCAATACTTTGTATAGAACCAAATCTAGGAGACAAAAATCCCATTCTTTTTCTGAGCACCTACTCAAGGAAGTTGTTACTCCCTACTTCTTTGAGAACCAACTTGAAATGAGGCTCCAACCACATGAATTTTTCAAGCGCCAACTTGAAAAGGAAGCTCCAACCCCCTAAATTCTTCAAGCACCAACTTGAAAGGAGGCATCGACCCCCTGTTGTTTCAGGATTCTTCCTGAAGAGGACTACAATCCTCCATAGCTCCTCCCTTCCACCCTCACTGTGTAGTTTTTATTTTCACTCTCATATATTCCGATGACTCTGCTTTAGGTATACTCAGATATCTCTTGAGTCACTCTTCCATTCTTCATTCTGATGGGTTTATATATCTTACCAAATGGTGTGCATCACTGAACCATTGTGTCTCTTTAATGAATCAATATGCATCTTCATTAACAATAGAATTTTATTTAAGTTAACTTGAATTGACTTCAAATCCCCTTTAAATTAACTAAGTTTAGTTATTTCTTATGTCAATCTTTATTATGGAATGATCGATCTTAGAGACCCTTCAAAAATCACTAAAACTGTCAATTTCCTCATTACTCAGAGTTCTAGTTTCGTTGAAACTCAGCTACCATTGGATTGTGATCAGGATTAAATCTTGATCGTTCATTTCCATGCCTGACTATCTTGGGCACCTATGTGCTTCCTCCAACCGATTTCCACAGAATTTTGACTTAGGGATAGAATCATGGATTAAGTCGCAATGGGATTGTGCCTCTCGTATCTCAAATCTTGTCTCAATGGGGTTGCTCCTTTAATGTCTCAGAACTTGTCACAATGGGTTTTCACCTCTCGTATCTCAGAACTTGTCATAATGGGGTTTCTCTTCTCATGTCTCGAAACTTGTTGCAATGGGGCTTCACCTCTCGTGTCTCGAAATTTTTCGTAATGCGGTTGCGCCTATCGTGTCTCGAAACTTGTCACGATGGGGCTACCCCTTTCGTGTCTCAAAATTTGTCACAATAGGGTTGCACCTCTCGTGTCTCGAAACTTGTCACAATGGGGTTGTGCCTCTCGTGTCTCAAAACTTGTCGTAATGGGGCTACGCCTCTCATATCTCATAACTTATCGCAATGGAGTTGTGCCTCTCGTGTCTCGAAACTTTTGGAGTTTTGTTTGTCCAAACTGCCGAGACAAACCTTACGAGAAGGTCACCAGGTGTGTTGACCAACATCTTTTGGTTACATTACCAATTACCACCAATGGTTTTTCGTAACACACCGTGGGACTCAACAATGTGGTTTTAATACTACTTCCATGTCGCACGCAGTAGGTTAGATGGACGAAGAATGATACATCTATCATCGTTGATCTAGAAAATTGTTCAACGACTCTATCTCTGCGTGATGCAACACTATTTCTCTTGAACTTGCATCTTGTGAGATATTTGTGCGATGCAACGCCATTTCTCCTTAGCTTGTGTCATGTGCAATCTCTGCACAATGTAGCGCTATTTCTCATGAGCTTGTTTCCTGCATGATGCAACACTATTTCTCCTGAGCTTGTGTCATGCACAATGAAACACTATTTCTCATGAGCTTGTGTCCTGCGCGATGTAGCGTTATTTATCCTAAGCTTCCGTCCTGCACGATGCAATGCTATTTCTCATGAGATTACATCATGCACAATCCCTGCGTGATGTAGTGTTATTTATTTGAGCTTGTGTCTTGTGCATTGTTGACATAAATGACAACCAGACTTCCAACAATCTCCCCCTTTGGCATTGATGACAACATAGTAAAATTGTCTTTCTCTATATTATCCCTTTTTTTGAGTTTTATAGCTTGAATTTTATTGCTTGTCCTCCCCCTTTGACATCAATGAAAAAAGGGATCTTTATTTTCTCCCCCTGAGATTATGCTCCCTCTGAGGTGATCTTCCCATGTCTTTGTGCTTCCTTTTCTGATGAATCTTTTATAGTTCAATTAGGGATGGAGATTACTCCTAATTTTTGTCTAGTATTTTCAAATGTACTTCTGGGTAAGGGTTTTGTAAAAATGTCTGCAATTTGTTCTTTTATGTTTACATACTCCACTTTCACCAATTTTTGAGTAACATGATCTCTGAGGAAATGGTATTTTATTGGGATATGTTTGGCTTTAGAGTGCATTATAGGATTCTTAGAGATACTTATAATGTTGGTGTTATTACAGTTGATAGTGATTGGATGATCATATTTCACTTGTAAATATTCTAGGGTTTGTTTCATCCAGATTACTTGTGTGCGGCAAGATGCAGTAGAAATGTATTCTTCTTCTATTGTGGATAACGATATATATGTTTGTTACTTACTTATACATGCCGCCAAACACTTTCCTAGGAAGAATGATCCTCCACTGGTGTTTTTCATGTCATCTATACTACCTATCCAATCTGCATCGGTATATGCATTCAAAGTAAACTCTTTTGTTTTTGGATACGATAATCCAAAGTCTAAGGTAGATTGTAGATATATGAATATACTTTTTACTGATTTTAAGTGAGTTTCTTTAGGTGCAGATTGAAACCTTCCCACTAGTCCTACAACCTGCATTATGTAAGGTCTTGTTGTTGTTGCATAGAGAAGAATTCCAATCATAGATATATGCATAGTTTGTTATACTTTTGGTGAATCATCATCTAAGCTCAATTTTCATCATGTGACCATAGAAGTTCTAGTTGATTCGTAGTCTTTAATTTGGAATTTCTTGAGCATTTCTTTTACATATTTATTTTGGCATATGAATATGCCTTTCTCTGTTTGAGTAACTTGTAAACCTAAGAAGAAAGTTAGTTCACCTAGCATAGACATCTCAAACTCTTTCTTCATTTTTGTGGAAAATTGTTTGCTTAGTATAGTTAGATTACATCCAAAGATTATATCATCCACATATACCACTACAAAAATCATATTTTGTTCTTTAATTTTGATATATAGATTACTATCAGTAGTTCCTCTCTTATATCCTTGTTTTTGTAGATATTGATCAAGTATTGAGAACCATGCTATAGGGGATTGTTTAATACCATACATAGCCTTCTTCAATTCGCATACATATTCTATTTTTTTGTCAACCTAAACCCTTCAGGTTGTTCGATGTAGACTTCATCTTCTAAGGTTCCATTCATGAATGCTAACTTGACATACATTTGATAGATTTTGAAGTTTTTGATACATGTAAATGTTGTAAACATTATGATGGCTTCTATTCTTACTACTGGAGAAAAGGTATCTCCAAAGTCAATTCCTTCCACTTGGGCATATCCTTTGCATACTAGTCTGGCTTTATTTTTTATGATCTGTCCATTTTCATTGAGTTTGTTTTTGGATATCCATTTGATTCCTACCACATTTTTATCTTTAGGTCTTTCAACCAGTTGCCAAGTCTGGATTTTCTCTATTTGATCAAGTTACTCGTTCATTTATTTTATCCAATCCTCACTTTTATTGGCTTCTTAAAAAATGTTAGGCTCTATTAGAGAAATCATTGCTTGTTCTTCATATAAGAGTTTCCTCCTTGTTTCTACTCCAACACTCTTATCTCCTATAATTTGACTTCCCAGATGATTCTTTTTAACCCTTTTTTATGGTGCTTTTTGCATGGGTGTCTCTTCTTGAATGTTTTATTCATCGATGTATGGTTAATTTTCTTGCAGCTCTTCATCATTTTCTTCATTTGATGATTCACAATCTTTTTCGTCATCACTGTCTCTTCTCCATTTTTCAGGTTGTGAGTTAATCTTCCTTAATTCGATATCATCTACTTTAAAATTTTAACTTTCAATAATTTTGTTGAGTCTTTGATTATAACACCTGCAATCCTTTTTGTCGGGTGAATATCCAAGGAATATACCTTCATCCTACCTCGATTCAAACTTTCCTAGGTTGTCATCATATCTTTTGATAAACCACTTGCTTCAAAATACTCTAAAGTGTTTCACATATGCAGGTCTTCCAAATCATATATCATATGGAGTTTTGTTATGGTTTACTCTAAGCTAATCTCGATTGATTATATGTACAACAATGTATATTGCTTCTCTCCAAAACTAATCTGGGAGTTTGGCTTCATTCAACATCATTCTTGTAGCCTCTTGGATAGTTATATGTTTTTCTCTCAGCAACTCCATTTTGTTGAGGTGTTCTAGGGGATGAAAATTTTCTCTTAATTCCATGGTATTCACAAAACTTATTAAAAACTTTTAAGGTAAACTCACCTCCATTATCTGATCATAGGAATTTAATTTTTATATATGTTTCATCCTCAACATGTGATTTGAAAGATTTGAATTTTTCAAAATCTTGATATTTCTCCTTGAGAAAGGAAACCCATGTCATCCTTGTATAATAATCAATGATCAACATAAAATAATGTTCTACTTGTATACTTCTAGTTATCATGGGTCCATATATATCGATGTGGACAAGCTCCAAGGGTCTTGATGTAGAGTACTATTTAGTCTTGAATCTGACTTTTGTTTTCTTTCCAAGTTGGAAGTGTTTGCAAACAAGGTTTGTAGGTTTGATAACCTTAGGCATATCTTTTATTGCTTCCCTTTTACTGACTTTCACTAAGTTATCAAAACTTATATGTCCGAATATTCTATTCCATAGCCATCTTTTATTTACTTGACTCATTTGGCATTCCTTTTTTTCTTCAATATCTAAGATATACACAATACTTGAGGTTATTAGAGAAATTGCTACTAATTTCCCTGTGTCCTCTTTTCTGATTTCACACTTTTGGGAGACAAAGATGAGTATATTCCCTTGATCACAAGTTTGGCTTACACTTAGGATATTAGGCTTCATATTTTCAACTAGTAACACATTTTCTGCTTTGTTTTTCTTGTTGCCCAAGGTGACTATGCCTTTTCCAAGTATTTTAGCAGACACATTATCTCCAAATGTGGCACTTCCTTTTTCCTTCTTTGTTAGATTGACAAATTTGTTATCTCCAAATGTGGCACTTCCTTTTTCCTTCTTTGTTAGATTGACAAATTTACTTTTATCTCCTTTCATATGTTTGGACAATCCACTATCAATGTACCATTGACAGTTTTTGTTCTTGGCATAAAGGGCTACTTTGCATTATGTATCTTCCATATGTTTTCCTTCCCATATTTTCTTATCTCGAGTGATAAAAGAAATTCTTTTTGTGGTTAGCCTGTATTTATTGGTTTGATGACCATAATTTTTGCACTTCTTGCATTCAACATTAAACATTTGTAATGGAGAGACTGAATTGTAACTTCTATTCTTCGGATTATTTTTGTTGCTTTTATATATTATATTATTTCCATGAATATATGATTTTCCATATGCCTTGCAATGCACTTTTTTATGTCCAAAGTTATTGCAAGAGTATCAATATCCAAGAAAGATGTGTTGATATATCTTAGGAGGAGTTCTTCTAGCCATTGTATTCCATTTGTCTTGTTTCTCTTTTGTGAGAGGTGAATACCTCAACTTCTTATGAACAGTCTTTAATGGTGCCTTCTTCATCTTGTTATTTTCAATTTTTAAGGTGCTCTTAAGAGCATCTGCATAACTGATTTGCATTTTGTTTGTCTTCTGTGTTGCAGAGGTTGATTTTTTTTATCATACCCAAGTCTTGTCTTATCCTTTGGTGATCTTTGACAATTCATAATGTCATTCAATATTTTTGAATTGTTTTCAAATCTTGAGTGATTCTTCCCTTTCTCAAGTTCCTTTTTCAGAAGGACAATTTCAGCTTCTCGCTTCTCACAGTCTTGTTGTTTTTCATTAAGTTGTTCATTTAAGATATCTTCTATTATTTTGGCTTCTTGGGGTCAAGTCTTTAAGTCAAAGATGATTTTTTCATTTTCCTCTACTGTTTTTGAGATTTCTCTTTCTATTGATTTTTGTGCTTCCTCAAACTCTAGTAACTGTCATTTTAGTGACTTAGTCTTCTTTTTATATTGTATCATATCTTCTAGAGCACTGAGCAATTATGCTTCAATATCTACTTCACCTTCCTCTTCAGAGTCTTCATCCATACCAAAAGTATTTTTAGTAGGATTATCATGTTTCTCTATACCCATAAATAGATCTTATGATTCTTCTTCTTCACTTTCTTCAGATGAGTTGTTTTCTTCTTTGGTGTAGAAGGTCTTCTTGTTTTTTGGGCTTTCTTCTTGTTTCCAATTTTTCTCTTCTTGTGCTCTTTGTAAGTTTCTTCATCATAACTTTCTTCTTGTTTTGGATAGGGACATTTGTTAGAAAAATGTCCAACTTTTCCACAGTTAAAACAATTACGAGGTAGTTTTCCTTTGAATTTACAAGTTCCTTTCTTAAGTTTTTTCATGAAGCTTGCTACTTCTTCATCAGATATCTCTGATCGGTATTCATTGGACACCTGATCCTGATTCTTTTTAGCTTTTCTTTCTTTGAAGTTTGTTTCCCCTTTAGATGGTCTTTTTTACCCAGTCCTCATCCCATGGGCTATGAGGATTCCATGGATCTCATCCATAGTGAGTTTGTCAAGGTTGTCTCTATCCTCTAAGGTAGAGATATTGGAATCATATCTCATAGGCAATGATCTCAACACTTTCTGAACAATATATTTATCTTCTACTGTTTCTCCCAATGCTCTGACTAAGTTGACTATCTCGTCTACTCTCTAAAGATACGCTGCAATATTTTCTTCTTCCTTCATCTTTATATTTTCAAACCGTGCTCTGAGTGTTTGAAGTTTGCCTTGTTTACTTTGCCATCTCCTTCATAAATAACTTTAAGTTTGTGCCATAATTCTTTGGTTGATTTGGAGTGCATTACTTTTACAAATACATTTATGGATAATCCACTTAAAATGACATTAAAATCCCTTGAATTGTCATTGCATAACTTGTTTGCAACAACATCAATTGGTGGGGAAGATGGTGCAGTGTTGCCATCTTCTACAAATTTTCAAATTTCAAATCCAAGTTCCATTAGATGACTCTTCATCAATATTCTCCAAAAATCATAGTCATCTCCTTTGAACAATGGTGTTATTTTGGATGACATTCCTTGTTGTTGATCTATTGTATTATTCAGGATCTACCTTCTAGTGGTTACATTGTGGTGAAGGAACCTTGCCTCGATACCAATTGTTGAACATAGTGAGAGGGGGGTAGTGAATCAGTATTACCTTTTATCCAATTAAGAGTACTTTTTGAAACTTTTTCAACCACAACAAATTATTAACAATGTATTTAAAAATAATTAATTATATATCATTAACAAGAATTAAAATGTTTGTATAACAACAAGTTGTGATTGTGAAGGACACCAGTCCTTTTTAGAGCACCAAATCTAGGAGACACAACTCCCCTTCTTTTTTCTAAGCACCTACTCAAGGAAGTTGTTAATCCCTACTTCTTCAAGCACCAACTTGAAAGGAGGCTCCAACCCCCTGAATTATTCAAGCACCAACTTGAAAAGGAGGCTCCAACCCTTTGAATTCTTCAAGCACTAACTTGAAAGGAGGCACTGAACCCATGTTGTTTCAGGCTTCTGCCTGAAGAAGACTATATTCCTCCATATCTCCTCCCTTCCACCCTCATTGTGCGGTTTTTATTTTCACTCTCATATATTATAGTGACTCTACTTCAGGTATACTCAGATATCTCCTGAGTCACTCTTTCATTCGTCATTATGATGGGTTTATATATCTTACCAAACAATGTGCATCAATGAACCATTGTGTCTCTTTAATGAATCAATGTGCCTCTTCATTAACAATAGACTGTTGTTGAAATTAAATTGAATCGACTTCAAATCCCCTTTAAATTAACTATGTTTAGTTCTTTCTTATGTCAATCTTTTTTATGGAATGACCGATCTGAGAAACCCTTCAAAAATGACTAAAAATGTCAATTTCCTCATTACTTGGACTTCTAGTTTTGTAAAAACGTGACTACCATTGGATCACGATCAGGATTAAATATTGATCATTGATTTCCATGCCTGACTGTCTTGGGCATCTAGGCTCTTCCTTCAACCCATTTCCAGGGAATGTTGACATAGGGATAGAATCATGACTTAATTTGTAATGGTTATGTTCATCTCGTATATCAAATCTTGTTGCAATGGGGATGCACCTTTTGTGTCTCAGAACTTGTCACTATGGGGATCCACCTCTCGTGTCTTGTAACTTGTCGCAATGGGGTTGCACTTCTCGTGTCTCAAAACTTGTCACAATGGGGTTGTGCCTCTCGTGTCTCGAAACTTGGTGCAATGGGGATACGCCTCTCATGTCTTGAAACTTGTCGCAATGGATCTGTTGTTTTTGTTTCTTAGAACTTGTCGCAATGGGGTTGCGCCTCTCATGGATAGAAACTTGTCATAGTGGGGTTGTAACTCTCGTGTCTTGAAAGTTGTCGCAATGGGGTTGTTCCTCTCTTGTCTCAGAACTTGTTGCAATGGGGTTGCGCCTCTCATGTCTCGAAAATTTTGGAGTTTTGTTTTTCCAAACTATCGAGACAAACCTATTGAGAAGGTCACCAAGTGTGTTTACTAGAATCTATTGGTTACATTACCACTTATCACCAATGGTTTTTCATAACACACCATGGGACTAAATAATGTGGTTTTAATACTACTTCCATGTTGCACGCGATAGTTTAGATGGATGAAGCATGATAAATCTATCACTGTTGATCTAGAATATTGTTCAATGACTCGATCTCTACGTGATGCAACGTTGTTTATACTGAGATTTCATCTTGCGCGATGCAATGCCATTTCTCCTGAGCTTGTGTCCTGCGCGATGCAGTGATATTTCTTTTAAGATTGTGTCTAGAACAATGCAGCACTATTTCTCCTTAGCTTGAGTCATGCGTTTTTTCTACGCAATGAAACGCTATTTCTCATGAGCTTGTGTCCTACGTGATCTCTGTGCGATGCAGTGTTATTTTTCCTGAGCTTGCATCATGGGCAATGCAACGCTATTTCTCTTGAGATTGCATCTTGTGTGATCTATACGTGATGCATCGCTATTTCTCAGAGCTTGTGTCCTACACTCTGTTGACATCAATGACAACCAAAGTTCCAACAAGTACCTCCCCTACCATAATTTTCAAAGAAAACTATGATATATTTCTGTGTGCAGAAATTCTTCCCAAGTCCAATACTCACCAGTTATAGATTTACGATAACACAACACAAGTTTAGTCACTTAGCAATACTGGATCAACCGCAAGTTCATGAATAAATTCAAACAGTGTTATGAAAACATGAGATCATTCAAATGTACTCGAATAAACAATAGTTAGTCCTCACCTCTGCAATAATCATTTTTTCGTTACAACGAATCTATGGGAGATTTTCATTAATTTCATTCATCATGTGTGCCATCTCTTTTAAG
>ML816390.1:183712-197506 GCA_009831015.1 Picea engelmannii | reverse complement strand
TCTTCATCAAGTAGATTGCACATCAAAGCTGTGTAACTGGAGAATGGCTTTGGTCTTTTCACCTGTCTCGTGGTTCCTTCTGGAACACCATACTTCTCTCCATCTTGAATAAGCTCTCTTGCCCAAGCAGGCTTTCTTTTATGGGAGAAGGTCATTTGACTGAATCTGCAATGATTCTTTGAGCTCTGATTGAGTCCTTCTAATGCTTCGCTTTCTCTACGGCATCTTCAGGTTCCTCCACTTCTTCTTTGATAAATCTTGCTAGGTCATTGTCTGCAAGGATCAGACCGATCCTATACTTCCAGGCACGGAAGTTGTCTATGCCTTCTAGTTTCTCAACAAGCTTTGTGCTTGCAGACATCTTGTAGTTGCGGCAACGAAAATAACCAAAAATTGAAAATGCTTAAAATCAAATTTTGATCTTACCAGGAGGTGCACTTGGTTGAAGCGAGCACCCTGGTACACTTGGATCTGAGAAAATTCAATTTTTACCCCGTCAAATCTGATCTGCGGATTTTTGGATTGGTGCTTCTGGTACTTCTGGTACTCTGGTACTTCTGATACTTCTTGCACTGGTTTTCTGGTACTTCTGGTACTTTTGTGAAACTAGGGTTTCACTTTTCAGGAGATCCAACCACTGAAAAGGTGCGCTCTAGGTTCCAAATTGATCCCGGGGGGAGGGCAAAACTTTCTAGATGTTTAGGGAGCTGAAAAGAGTTACTTTTGCAAAACCCTAATTTGCAAGAGCTGCAATAGTGACGTTTTTCCTCTTGCAAATTGTGCTTTCTTCAGGTTGGCTCTGATTCCATGTTAATGTTTATGCCATTATTATAGTTCTTTGCATTTCAATAGATAGGAGCATCATAAGAACAAGATCACTGAGAAATACACATTCACAAGAGATAGCATTTATCCTGGGAAACCCTCTGGTGGAAGAAAACCCAGCAAAAACTTCCTTATCATAAATAGCTTATACGATGTTCAAGAGATAACTCAAACCAATACAGATAGTCCTCCCCAAGAGATGCGCCACTCTTGTCCCTCTCTCCAACTGGTAATTGCAGCTTGCCTTATCGTTTTGCTTTACGTCACAGCCCTCAAGATGGAAGCAAGATACTCGTCTTGCTTTACGTCACAACCATCAGGTCAGAAGCAGGATACTAGATTGGCTTTACGTCACAGCTATCCAGCTGGAAGCATAGTACTAGTCATATCACATAATCTTGCTTTACGTCACAACCATCAGGTCGGAAGCAAGGTACTCGTCCTACTTTACGTCACAACCATCAGGTCGGAAGTAGGATACTAGACTGGCTTTACGTCACAGCTATCCAGCTGGAAGCACAGTATTAGTCATATCACATCATCTTGCTTTACGTCACAACCATTAGGTCGGAAGCAAGGTACTCGTCCTGCTTTACGTCACAACCATCAGGTCGGAAGTAGGATACTAGACTGGCTTTACGTCACAGCTATCCAGCTGGAAGCACAGTACTAGTCATATCACATCATCTTGCTTTATGTCACAACCATCAGGTCGAAAGCAAGAGATGTCTCATCACAACATCTACTCCCCCTTTCGAGGAGGGTCCTTTCGGACTATACCAAGCTTATCTCGAAAGTACTCAAACTTTCTACGAGATAGTGGCTTGGTCAACACGTCAGCAACTTGTTCATCCGTGCTAATGTACTGGAGCTTTAAGGCTCCTCTCTGCACCATGTCACGGATGTAATGATAACAGATGTCTATGTGCTTCGACCTGTCGTGGAATAAAGGATTCTCTGTCATCTTTATGTAGCTCTGGTTGTCACATAGAATCAAGGTTGCTCTCATCTCTAAGTCAAATAGGCCAGTCAGTAACTTTCGAAGCCATATAGCTTCGCAGCTGGCAGAACATGCAACAATGTATTCTGCTTCCGCTGTGCTGAGAGCAATACTAGATTGCTTCCTGCTCTGCCACAAGATCATAGCTGATCCCAAACTGAAACAACATCCTGAAGTGCTTTTCCTATCAGAAACACTTCCTGCCCAATTTGCATCAGTATATCCACTCAATGTGAAATCATGATCTCCATCATAGCTGAGAGCACAATCTATTGTACCTTTAAGGTACCTCATCACATGTTTTGCAGCCACTAGGTGAGCACGTCTGGGTTCTACCAGAAACTGATTCAAGGTGGTCACGACAAAACAAATGTCTGGTCTGGTGTTCGTTAGGTACATCAACGATCCAATAATCTGTCTGTACAATGTGGCATCAATCAACTCTGACGAAGTATCGACCAACAGCTTCAGCTTCACTTCCATGGGTGTATTCATGGGCTTGCATTACAACATGTCGAATCTCTTCAAGATTTCGACCGTATACTTCCCTTGGTTAAGAAAGATCCTCTCAGGACTCTGCCATACCTCAAGACCTAAGAAATAATGCATTAGGCCAAGGTCTTTCATTTCAAATTCCGAGGCAAGTCTCTTTTTACATTCAGTTATGAACTTTTCTTCTCCAGTTAAGAATAAGTCATCCACATATAGTAGTAAGATTACTGGCTCATCGTTCATGATGTTGAAGTAGAGGTTAGAGTCTGCTTTACTCTTGGTAAAGCCTAAGCTCGTCAAGAAACTGCCTATACGGCCATACCAAACTCTAGGAGCTTGCTTCAATCCGTATAAGGCTTTCTTCAATCTGCAGACATGATACTTCCTGTCTTCAACCTCAAATCCTTGAGGTTGCTCTATATACACTTCCTCTTCGACGACACCGTTTAGGAAAGCTGTCTTCACATCCATCTGGTGCAGCTTCCACTTCATCTTAGCTGCAAGAGCTATGATGGTTCTGATCGAAGTGTATCTGGCCACAGGAGCGAATGTCTCTTCATAGTCAATGCCTTCCTTCTGGGAAAATTCATGAGCGACAAATCTCGCTTTATACTTCTCAATACTTCCATCANTTATTTTGAAGAGCCATCTGGAGGATACCACATCTTTATTCTTCGGTTTGGGAACTATTTCCCATACTTCGTTTTTCATTATGGATTGATATTCCTCTGTCATGGCATTTGCCCATTCTTTCCTCTGAATGGTTTCTTCAAAGCAGGTAGGCTCTTCTTCTAGGAGATCACACATCATAGCCGTATAATTGGAGAATGGCTTTGGTCTTTTCACCTGTCTCGTAGTTCCTTGGGGAACATCGTACTTCTCTCCATCTTGAATAAGCTCTCTAGCCCAAGCTGGCTTTCTTTTATGGAGGGTCGTCATCTGAGGAGGTTCTTGCCGTTCTACTATATCATGGTCTTCTAGAAGTTTCTCATCAGGGGAAGTTACAATTTCCCTCACTTGTTCTGCAGCTCTGGTAACCTCCCTCATTGCAGTACTGGGGATTACGGGTTCCTTTTCATATACTTCTTCAAGTTGACATAGTTTAGATTTCTTGAGCGCTGCATCTTCATCAAAGGTCACATCCCTGCTGATCTCAATGTGATCGTGACCTGGTATATAGGTTCTGAAGGCCTTGGAGACCTCACAGTATCCCACAAATATTCCCTTCTTTCCTGAAGGGTTCAACTTGTTTCTCTTTTCTTTAGGTATATGAATAAACACTGGACAACCAAATATTTTGAGATGGCTTACCTCTGGCTTCTTTCCGGTGAACATCTCTTTCGGTGTCTTGAGCCCAAGTGCAGTATGGGACAATCGGTTCTGCACATATACAGCTGCCATTGCTTCTTTTGCCCATAAGCACATAGGAAGATCTTGATCATGGATCATAGTCTTCACAACTTCCATTATGGTTCTGTTCTTACGTTCAACTACACCGTTTTGTTGGGGATTGTAGGGAGTAGTGAGTTCCCTCTTGATCCCAACATCTTTGCAGAAGTTCACAAACTCTTTTGAGGTATATTCTCCTCCATTATCTGACGTGAGTATCTTAATCTTCCTTTTAGAAAGGTTCTCTATCAAGGCTTTGAATTCTTTGAACTTGCTGAACACTTCATCTTTAAATTTCAAGAAATATATCCAGGTTTTACGAGAGTAATCATCAATGAATGATATATAATATACATACCCACTAATGGAGGATGATGGCATTGGGTCACATACATCTGAATTAATGAGTTCTAGAACTCCTTCTGCCTTGCTGTCCCTCTTCAGAAACGGGTTCTTGATGTTCTTCCCTTGTGCACATCCATTGCATACGCCTTCATGGTCACCTTTGAGTTCTGGTAAACCTGTGACCGCTTTGCATATGTATGGTAGTGCCTTGTAGTTGATGTGGGCTAACCTTCTATGCCAAAGTTCACATGAGTTTTCAATGGCGTGGGTCATGGCAGCCTTTGAGTGACCCTTTAGTTTATACAAGCCATTTTCTTCACTTCCAATGATGATTGCTTGATTTAAGGTTTCTCCTTTAGCCCACATAAGAACTTCTCCATCTATAAAGGCAACTCTGAAGCCTTTCTTTTCTAAAGATGAAATGGAGAGTAGGTTCTTCTTTAAGCCTGATACATATAGTACGTCCTTCATTTTTAGTGAATTCCTTGAATTCAGTTTGTGGTTTGATTCTCCCACTCCCTTGATGGGATATTGGTAATCATCTCCAAGTGTAACTTTCTGAGAAAACTTCTCTTCTGAGATACAAGAGAGAAGGTTTCTTTGTCCCGTCATGTGCTTGGATGCGCCACTATCAATGAGCCAAGTGTCCTCTCCGGGTGTTACAGATCCTGAGAGGGCCGAAATCAGGACATGGTCTTTGATCTGCTCTCTTATCATCTTTGCGGGTGGCTCTTCATCTTCGACTACATGGGCATGGAGCCTCTTATGTTTTCTCTTTTATTCTTCTCATCTGGCTGGACAAAGCTTCGCAATGTGTCCCATCTTGTCTCAATGATAGCATTGTACATATGAGTAGTCCCTTTCCTTTCGTTGTCCTTTCTTCTGAAATCTCCTTGGATGAGATTCTTTATGATTAAATTTGTTTGACTGTTGAGGCTCTTTATGAGTCTCCTTTTGGAATTAGGGTTTCTTCCTTCCTCCTTTGGTGTGAGTAGCTAGGGATTGATCATCATCTCTTGCTAGTAACGCTTCACGATTCACTACTCTTGTTTCTTCTTGGATGCATTCTTCCCATAGACTATCAAACTTCAGTTTCTCCGTTCTGGCACATATCGTTTGGATGAATGCATCCCAAGGTCTTGTGAGACCATTTAGGGTTGTCATTATGAGTTCGTCTTCATCTATGGTGTGTCCAGTAGCTTCTAACTGTTTTTTGAATTATGAGATTCTGGAGAAGTATTCCTGAATCGTTTCTCCTTTTTGCATCCTTGTATTTTTCAGTTGAGTTCTTAGATTCATCTTCCAGTTTATGTTCTTTCCTTCATATAGTCTGGTCAAGGCATCAAACATTTCTTTCGGAGTCTTCTTAGATGACAGATAAGGAATCATGTGGTCTTTGATTGAATCTGCAATGATTCTTTTGGCCTTGATTGTGTCCTTTTGATGCTTTGCCTTTTCTGCAGCATCGGCGGGTTCTGGTAGTTCTTCTTTGACGAATCTTGCTAGGTCATTCTCTTCAAGAACGAGGCCAATCCTATACTTCCAGGCACGGAAGTTTTCCACTCCTTCTAGCTTGTCAACAAGCTTAACGCTTGCAGACATCTTTACCTGGAGTTAGGAAAATGACCAAAAAATGAAAGTTCTCAAAATCAAAATTTGAACTTACCAGGAGGTGCGCTTGGCTGAGGCAAGTAGCCTGGTGTGTTTGGATCTGAGAAAATCCAACTTTTTCTCCTCCAAATTTGATCTACGGATTTCTGGACTGGTGCTTCTGGTTTTCTGGTACCTCTGGTAGTCTGGTACTTTTGGTACTTTTGGTACTTTGTGAAACTAGGGTTTCACTTTCCGAGAGATCCAATCACTGAAAAGGTGCACTAAGAGTGCCAAAGTGATCCTTAGGGGAGGGCGCACTTTTCTAGATGGTTTTGGGGCTTAAAAGCTTCACCATCAAAAAACCCTAATTTTCATGTACGACAATAGTGACGTTTTTCACTCTTGTGAAAGATGCTTCCTTCAACTTGGCTCTGATCCCATGTTAATGTTTAAGCCATTATTATGGTTCTTTGCATTTCATTAGATAACAATAGCATAATACAAGATCAATGAGAAATACACAATCACAAGAGACACAACATTTATCCTGGGAAACCCTCTAGGGGAAGAAAACCCAACAAAACTTCCTTATTATAGATAGCCAATACAATGCCAAGAGATCTCTTAAACTAATGCAGAAGATCCTCTCCCAGATATGCGCCAGTCTCTCTCCTTCTTCTATTAACTGCAATTCCGAAACTTGTCTCACAAATGAGCAAGTGAGTTGTGTGTCTAAGTGAGGCGCTAGCCTCCTTATTTATACAAGACTGACACGTGTGAAGTGTCTCTTCATTGGCAGGGCCGACTTCTCCAGCTGGGTGGTTATAACCACGTTTATTATGTTTCGAGGCCTCTTTGTTATATTCTGGGGCCGACTTCTTCTTTTGCCTTTTACAATTACAATATGACCAATCCGCAAAAGGGGATTTAGTCCTTTTAAAGTAGTCGACATGATCAATCCACAATGGGGATTGATCCAATGAATAATATATCAAATAATAATAAGAATACACTTTGTAGTTACATTATTTCAACAAGGAGAGAGGTTACGGGTAGGGGTTTTTGGTAGTGTGTGGGGACGCGAATGTTTGTGGGGACTCGAAGGGATGAAGTTACAGGGTTTAGGAGGGATGAGAGGGGACGCAGATGTGTGTGGTGACGCAAAGGGATAGGGGTTACAGGTTGTTAGGGGGGGGAGTTTTGTTTTGGGAAGAGGAACAGAAGGGAGTGTGGTCGGGAGTGGAGAGTAAGGACTGGGGTCACGGGAGTGGGTGCGGGTCACGGGAAATGGTGGATGAAAGACGAGGATTGTCAGGGTTTCAGAATTTGTTTGCAAGGTAGTGACAATCGTGACTTCTCCAACAATGGCGAAGGATAATATTTTGGTAGCTTTGTTTTATTTTTATTTTTTTTCTTTTGAATCCTGAAATGATTATTCAAATCAAATGAATATGCTTGCACCCTTCGTTGGGCTGTGCTGGCAACGAAGAATGGAATAGAATGTCGGCTCCGTTAGCAGAATGGAATGATACTTTCTGAAATCGAATTTCCAACAGTTTGTTTTGTAAATTTCTTTTTTTTTGTTAATTACTTTCCTGATTTCTGGCTCTCTTGGATTTGCAGTAGAATGTTCTTCAACAACTTCTGAGTTTTATATGGCCAAAGGCCTGAATTGGTCAAGGACCTAAACAATCCGAGAAACTCTGGATTTTTTTTTGTATGTGGCTACAAGCCACTATGGCTAATGGCCAGGATCAACAACGAAGCTCTGATACCACTGTGGTGAATCAAGATAGTTCACTATGTAAATATCCAGTGTAAATAGGACAGTACACAATAATCCATTTAAGGATAGTAAATATATTTAATAAAAATGTATAAGAATATGAATGAATGAGATGATACAATGAGGAATGAGGACTTGTATATATATCCTGCATAGGGGTTCCCTTTCATAAGAGACATGACCTTTCATATGTCATGTCTCTTCATAATTAATAGTTACTTATTACTTATTTATATTTATATATATTTATGTTTCTTACAACTCTTCACACATCAATGGCCTCCAAAGCTTTTTTGTATTAATCCAAGTAGGAGGTTGCTGCAAATAATTGCAACAAGTTCCTCTCCAAAAGAAATGAGCAAGAATGAGCAAGAGAGAAAGATGAGAGAGATGGGAGAGATGAGAGAAATTTGGGCATAATAATAGTAGCAAAAGAATTGGTGAGAAATGAGGAGGGGATGGGTTTCCATTACAAAAAAAAGTGCCGAGGCCAAAACTGCCTTGTAGAACCAGTAAGTCTCTGACTTGGTAGCACCTGATGGTGCATATCTTCATAGTACATGGAGTTGACCCCCTAGTTGAAATAGGTGGTCAACATGGCCTCCACACGATAGTACAACATTGCAGCGTTTGTGGTCTGTTACCTCTTTGTTAAGATGTGCTCGTTTAACCATAGACAATATCACAATATTGTCACCCAACCATAGGCATGCAGCCACCCCTGAGCATCGTAACCTTGACAGATAGAATAATTTTGGAAGCAATACTAGACCAAACAGATAACCAAGAGATAGCACACCTTTCTCCAAGGATAGCTCACCAAACTGAAAGTCCCAAACCACAGACTAAGACGAATACCCAGCTGTAGTTGCTGCAGCTGCACTCCTCCTCTAGACTTGCACACTACTTGACTTGAGTGTGAGAGTGTGTCCAAATGAACTCTAGCACCCTCTATTTATAGTGGTCGTTGTCACCTGTCTAGGGCAACTTCTCCTTTTAGAGGCTAATACTTTAATATTAATTCTTTTATGGAGCCAACTTGTCTTCTAGGATTTCTACTCATCTCTTTAGGGTTTATCTAGCTTCCAGAATATTCTAATCTAGTCAGAGGTTACACATGGAGGTTGATACCTCCCATAGCTACCATAATATCAACACTCCCTCCTAGCTAGGGAGGTATTAACAAGTAGCATCGTCATAGCCACATAGGCTATCTCATGATCACGTAGATCAAGTCACGAGAAAGATCACCACTATCAGTATCATCTGATAACATCCTGGCATCAAATATATCATCAACTGGATCATCTCTTAATGCCATACTCCATTTGAGTAATCAAGCATGATGTTGAATAAGTCATGTGCTGAACTCAACGCACTCAACAGAGTGTCTTGCATAAGTCACTCACTCAACAGAGTGATACAAGGACCATTCTTCTAATCCGGACATACGTCCTAGAAGAATGACTGTCCCAACAGATGTTGAATGTTCTCAATGGCTACAAGAACCATCCTCTCCATTGTATCATCTCCAAGCCAGATTAGCATGATGCGAATGCATCATATCTACGCTGTACTGACATGATGTGGAGTATCGTCTACATCATCTCTAAGCCGTACTAGCATGATGCAAATGCATCATATCTAAGCTGTACTGGCATGATGTAGATCAATGCCTCTACATCCTCTCTAAGCTGTATGATCATATCTAAGTTGTACTAGCATGATGCTCTGTATCATATCTAAGATGTACTAGCATGATCATATCTAGCATGATGCGAGTCATCTGCATCATCTCTAAGCTGTATGATCATATCTAAGCTGTACTAGCATGATGCTCTGCATCATTTCTAAGCTGTACTAGCATGATCATATCTAGTATGATGCGACTCAGGCATAAGCATCATCTCTACGCTGTACTAGCATGATGCTAATGCATCATATCTAAGCTACACTAGCATGATGCGTCTCAAGACATCTGTATCATATCTAAGTTGTACTAGCATGATGCTGAAGCATCATATCTAAGCTGTACTAGCATGATACCAATTAGCAATCTGTCAACTTGAACCATTCTCCACAGGGAGAATGTATGTCCACCAACACACTTACTATCCTTGATGCCATATATCAACACTCCCTCCCAACCGAGGAAGTCATCTCCTCCCTTTCAACCAAGGGAGCAATCTCCATGAGTCCCAGCTTGTCCCTCAAGTATGCAAACTTTATCTTGGACAAAGGCTTCGCCAAAATATCAGCTGTCTACTCATCGATGGAGATGTACTAGAGAATCACTTCTCCCTTCTGGATTTTATCACAGAGAAAATAGTACTTGATCTCAATGTGCTTCAACTTGTCATGGAACACGAGGTTCTTTGAAAGTTTCACACAGCTTTGATTATCACAATGTATCACAGTCGAATCCAACACCTGATCAAATAGTCCAGAAACCAACTTACGGAGCCATACTGCTTTCGAACAAGCATCACAAGCTTCAATATACTCTGCTTCTGCAGTGTTGAGTGCAATAGACTTTTGTTTCCTGCTAGCCCATGATATCATAGTAGATCCCAAATTTAAACATATACCATAAGTACTCTTTCTCTCATCTGCACTTCCTGCCCAATCTGAATCGGTTAATCCATGTAGCTGTACATCACTGCTTGAGGCATATCTCAAACCATAGTTTAGCGTCCCACGAAGATATCTCAAAATATGCTTTGCAACTATCCAATGCTCATGTCTAGGTTCCACCTGGAACTGGCTCAACATGTTCACAGTAAAGCAAATGTCCGACTGGGTATTCACCAAATACATCAATGAGCCAATCAATTGCCGGTACAGGGACGAGTCTACTCAATTAGAATCAGAGTCTCTCAACTTCCTCATATCTGTCACCATGGGAGTTGCCATGGATTTGCAATTCATCATCCCAGACTTCTGAAGGATCTTTACAACATACTTCCCTTGACCTAGGAAGATTTCAGCATGCTTGTTTCATACTTCTAGTCCCAAATAGTAATGCATGAGACCAAGATCCTTCATATCGAATTCAGAGGCTAGCTCCTTTTTATAGTGAATAATGAGAGGCTCTGCACCTGTCAGAAACAAATCATCAACATATAGTAGTAGGATCACAGGGGAATCATTCACAACCTTGTAATAAAGGTTTGGATCAACATAACTCTTGGAAAATCCAAGTCTCGTCAAGTAGTTGTCAATTCGTGCATACCAAGCTCTTGGAGCTTGCTTGAGTCCATACAAGGCCTTCTTTAATCTGCATACATGGATTTCTCTCGGGTGTACCTCAAAACCTTGAGGTTGCTCTCTGTATACTTCTTTCTTAATTACTCCATTGAGAAAGTGGTCTTTACATCCATCTGATGTAAACTCCAACCCATGGATGCTGCAAGAGATATGATGGCTCTGATAGAGGTATATATGGAAACTGGAGCGAACGTCTCATCATAGTCTTCTCCCTCCTGCTGGGAGAACCCTCTAGCTAAGAATCTTGCCTTGTATTTATCGATACTCCCATCTACTGCATGTTTTATCTTGTAAACCATTTTGAAGTTACTACTGACTTTCCTTCAGGTCTAGGCACAATTTCCCATACATCATTTTTCATGATGGATTGATATTCTTCCATCATAGCTTCCTTCCATTCTTTCTTCTTGACTGCTTCCTCAAAGGTGGAAGGTTCTGCATTGACAAGACTTGTCATGAGTGCCGCATAACTAGAGAATCTTTTGGGCCTCTTGCTTTCCTTGAAGGTGCCACTAGGAGCTTTATGTCTTTCTGCTTCTTGTAAAGTGGATTCTAGCCATGCTGGTCGTTTTCTGTTCTTGGGTACAACAATTGGTTCTAGAGGTTCAAGTGGTTGGTCTGGTTCTTCACTGAGATGTTCTGATGAACATGTACTTTCTTCCTTGGGGTCTTCATATTCTTCTGCATCATTGGAGTCTATGGGATCTTCTATAGATTTCTTGGAGGCAATCTTCCCGTCAAAATTTATGTCCCTGCTGATTTCAATCTTCGGTTGTCCTGGGACATAGATTCTGTAGGCTTTTGATGTATCAGTATATCCAATGAATATGCCCTTCTTTCCTGAAGGTTCCAACTTCTTCCTTTTGTCCTTGGGAACATGGATATAGACAGGACACCCAAAGATCCTTAAGTGTTCCACACTTGGTTTATTTCCGGAGAAGGCTTCTTATGGAGTCATGTTCTTCAATATATGATGAGGACTTCTATTCTGAATATATACAATTGTCATAGTTGCTTCTCCCCATAGAAACATGGATAGATTCTAGTCATTCATCATTCCCTTAACAAATTCTTCAATGGAACGATTCTTTCTTTTTGCCACACCATTCTGTTGAGGATTATGTGGGACAATTAGCTCCCTCCTAATCCCAGTTGCTTTAAAAATGGCAACGACCTCCTTGGAGGTGTATTCTCCTCCCTTATCAGATCTTGTCGCCTTTATCTTCTTATTTGTCAAGTTTTCCACTTCAACTTTGAATTCTTGGAACTTGCCAATACTTCATCTTTCATCTTTATTAGGTACATCCAAGTCTTTCTTGAGAAGTCATCTATGAACGTCACATACTAAAGAGAGCCTCCTGGAGACTTCACTGACATAGGACCACATACATCTAAGTGTATCGGATACAAGATCTCCTTGGATCTATTCTCACTACTTGGGAATGGCTTCTTAATATTCTTCCCAAGTGCACATCCTCTGCAAATACCTTCGTGTACTGATTGTAGTTCTGGTATGCCTACAACCATCTGTTTTGTTAATGTTTATGCCATTATTATAGTTCTTTGCATTTCATTAGATAAGAGCATAATAAGAACAAGATCACTGAGAAATACACATTCACAAGAGACACAGCATTTATCCTGGGAAACCCTCTAGGGGAAGAAAACCCAGCAAAAACTTCCTGATCATAAATAGCTTATACAATGTTCAAGAGATAACTCAAACCAATACAGAAACTCCTCCCCAAGAGATGCGCCACTCTTCTTCTCCTCTCTCTGATAATTGCAGCTTGCCTCATAAGAGAAATGAGCAAGTGAGTTGTGTGTTTGAAGTGAGGCGGTAGCCTCTTATTTATACAAGACTGGCACGTGTGAAAGGTCACAACTGGCAGAGCCGACCTCTCACTCTGGGTGGGTAAACCCACCTTTAATTAATTCCGGGTCTTCCATAATAACTGCTGGGGCCGACTTCTTATTTTGCACTTTGTAATTGTCCGATGACTTATCCGCAAAAGGGGATTTGGTCCTTATACAATTACCGACATGATTAATCCTCAATGAGGATTAATCCAATAACAATAATAATAATAATGATATGATTAATCCTCAATGGGGATTTAATCCAATAATAAAATAATAATAAGAATGCTCTTCGCAGTTACATTATTTCAACACTCCCCCTTAACAAGAAGGGTATTCTTCATCAGCATCAGGCGAGAGAGGACTGCATCATCAGTGGCACCTGGAGGACAGTATCGTCAATATCATCTTGAAACATTGTCTAGCACATTTACGAGTTATTGGAAGTTTTCTTCATTAGCAACATCATCATTCTCAAAAGAATGCTATCATCATCTGCATCAAATATGTATCAGTGAAAATGATACCTCATCACAGCACTAGGCTGGCACATCACAGTACTACACTAACTCAATGTCATAGTGGTTAAGCTGGTAGCTCAGTGTCAGTTACATCTTGCTTTACGTCTAACAACTAGGTCAGAAGCAAGTAATATCATCATCTCGCTTTACGTCTAACAACTAGGTCAGAAGCGAGGAATCACAACGTCATGCTTTACATCTAACAACTAGGTCATAAGCATGACTCATCTTGCTTTACGTCTAACAACGAGGTCAGAAGCAAGGAACACATCAACATCTCGCTTTACGTCTAACAACGAGGTGAGAAGCGAGGAATCATCTTGCTTTACATCTAACAACTAGGTTAGAAGCAAGGAATCAACGGCGTTATGCTTTACGTCTAACAACGAGGTCAGAAGCAAGGATCACACGGCGTCATGCTTTACATCTAATAGCGAGGTCAGAAGCCACCAGGTACCTCATCACATGTTTTGCAACCACTAGATGAACACGTCTGGGCTCTACCAGAAACTGACTCAAGGTGTTCACTGCAAAACAGATGTCTGGTCTGTTGTTCGTCAGGTACATCAACGATCCAATAATCTGTCTGTACAGAGTGGCATCTATCAAATCTGACGAAGTATCGACCAACAGCTTCAACTTTGCTTCCATGGGAGTATTCATGGACTTGCATTCTAGCATGTCGAATCTCTTTAAGATTTCGACCGTGTACTTCC
>ML816390.1:58285-82939 GCA_009831015.1 Picea engelmannii | reverse complement strand
CATCACGGGTCTACCCAAGGTCCAGGGTAAGGACTGTATCTATGTAGTGGTCGACAGATTGACCAAGTTTGCTCACTTCTACGCCATACCGACAGAGTACAACGCAGTTCAGGTAGCCGAGCTTTTCTTCAGGGAGGTCTTCAAATTTCATGGGTTGCCGAAGAACATCGTTAGTGACAGGGACAGTCGGTTCATAGGGACATTTTGGAGAGAGTTGTTTCGGTTGGTGGGGACAGAGTTGACACCTAGCATCAACTATCACCCTCAAACAGATGGGCAGACCAAGATTGTCAACAAGTGGGTTGAAGGGTATTTGAGGAACTATGTAGGAGGACAATAGAGAACGTGGGTAAAGTGGTTACATTTAGGAGAACATTGCTACCACACCACCTTCCATGTGTCCATTGGTATGACACCCTTCCGAGCATTGTACGGATATGATGCTCCCACTTTGGTAGCCTTGGTCTTCGGGGAGAGCAGATTTCCCAAGGCCAAGGATTGGATCATAGAGAGTCAGGAGATTCTCAAGTTGTTGAAAGAGAACCTGCAGACGGCGCAAAACCGACAGAAGATAAGTGCAGACAGGCACAGGATAGAGCGTAGCTTTGAGGTTGGAGATTTGGTTTTCTTGAGACTCCAACCCTACAGACAGTCGTCTCTGAAGAAGAGTGGGGCCGAAAAGCTCAAGCCCAGATTTTATGGCCTTACAGGATCATGCGTCGAGTAGGAGAGGTTGCTTACAAGCTAGAGCTTCCAGAGGGGAGCAAGATTCATAACGTGTTCCACTTGTCTTGCCTCAAAAAGGCAGTGGGACAATTCATTAGCACATCAGAGGAGCTTCCGCCGTTGGATGAGGAGGGGCAGTTGGAGTTAGTTCCGGAGGAGGTTTTGGAGTTCTGGGAGCGAAAACTGAGGAGCAGGGTCATCAGAGAGTGTTTGATCAGATGGAGAGGGCTTCCAGTAGAGGACGCTACTTGGGAGAGCGAGCAGTAGTTGCAGCACCCTGGACTGGTATTGCTTGAGGACAAGCAATTTTGGGAAGGGAGGACTGTAGTGTCGCTTTCCAAATAGGAGCTCTAGAGAGGAGGCTTAATGGTCTAAACCGCCCCGTTAGACTATAGCCATGGCCAAAGAGGGGTAAACAGTGTTACTAGTGGTCACTCCAGTCACATGTGTTATATTCGGAAAGTGACATTGAGCTAAAAAGGGTTAAAAGTGCTTTTAAGTCATTATGAGCCAAAAATAGAAGTCAACAGTGAATTAGGTTTCAGCAGTGATTTAGGGTTTTGGAAGTCAACAATGAATTAGGGTTTCAACATGATTTAGGGTTTTGGAAAGCTATAAAGGAAGGGTTAGTGACCTAATTCATCATTATGCAGATTATGACTTGTCATTGAGGAGAAGAGGTGCATCTCAGAAGAGATAGTTCAGTGTATTCCAGGAGGAAGACACTAGTTGGCTGATTTCGGTGTCTAAAGACACACCCTAGTCACCGGGAAGATCATCCAGGTCTTCCATCATTCTTCATTGATTCCACAATGCTCCCATATTCTGGGTATTATCTTTTAGTTTCTTATTTGTATTCCGGCTAAGATCCTTTTGTCTTTTGATCTAGCCGAGTGTTGTTATTTTATTTAGCCGTGGTTGCTTATTTGTATTCCGGCTAAGATCCTTTGTCTGTTGATCTAGTCGAGTATTGTCAGTTTATTCAGCCACATTCGGCCATTTTGTAATCCACAGAGATATCATAATACAAACTTTGCAGTCCTTTGTTGCGTGTATTATTTGTATGATCATTTATATGCTGTAAACCTTTGATCCTACACACACATTAGCAGTGTTTCCTAGACTAGCCAAGTCAGGAACATTACAGAAAACAAAGAGGGCGTATTGGCCAAAGGAAGGCCCGTGTATTTCCTTTAAAGCGAGTTTCCTTGCTTTGAAAAGATGTTTCCACTTCCAAACAAGTGTTTCCACTTGCTTCAAGAGGAAGGGCGCAAGTTTCAAGAGAAAAGTGTGATGTTTGTGGGGAATGTGTGGGAGAGTGTGAGGGACACACTCCCATGCGATGTGGATAGTCTAGGAAGGGTGCACCTAATCAATGAGAGACTCACGACTCACCTTTTGTGAGTTTCCAGTCATTTACATGAAGTGGGGGCGCATTCCGTAATGGGGGCGTAAATCCCAAGGTAGAAATAAATTAAAAGTGGGTTATGAGGTGGGTAATGGTTAGGAAATGGTTGGGGTAGGTTAGGAGGGCCTCTCTCATCAATTGTCACCTTTATTTTACCTGAAATGGTCATTAATTACAAAGTTGACATTTTCCCATGTCTTGGGTTTAGCAATTAAAATTGCTTTTATCTGACTAAGACTCCCAAGTGGACAAAACCCTAACAAAACTTGTTCGACTGAGATGAAACTTGGTCCAAGGGTGTAGGGAGTCTCATTCCATTTCTTTCGAGTACAAATACCCCTATCAAAAGCTCAGGGACCTAGCTTTTACATTATTTCATCAGAATTAATTAATTAAAATCCCAACCTTAGGAAATTTTAATTAATTAAAAACAACCTATCTAGACTCGACTAAAAATCACGAAACGTTTTGTGCTGTCTTACATGGTCATTTACATCATTCCTAAACACTAGCTACGAGAGAATGACTTCATATAGAACGCCTTTCACCACTTTGGAGGATTTATTGCTAGTGGAAGTGAAAAACTCAAGGGAAATCAATAAGGTTGGTTAGGCCAAATTAACCTCCCGAGGATAAAAAACACTCAGTGAAAGGAACTCTCCTAATGAAGAAATACTAAGGCAACTAACCTAACTATGATCCATGCAGACCTATTACATTATCAACCCACGCAGGGGTGCGAAAATCTTGCTTACAAAAATTGTGCTGGAAGCAAAAATGGCCCTGTAGAACCAAAAAGTCTTTGACTTGTTTGCATCTGTTGATGAACATCTTCATGGTACATGGAGTTGACCCCCTAGTTGAATAGGCGGTCAACAAAAGGTACATAAATGGAAGAGACCAATGGAACATGAATAATATATCTGCTAGGAGGTATGATCACACTTTCTGAAGTAGATGGGGAGGGCATATCCTCCCCCAATCTCACCTTGTCTAACTTTGGATTAGTGTTTGGAACAAGAACCTCCTTGCTCCCTTCAATCTTTGACGGAGAATCTTGTGCACTAGAAGATGTCACGTCCTCATAAAACTTCACATATCTACTCACAACTATCTTCTACTGCTAGAATATTGATCCTATAAGTTGTAGAAGTATCACTGTATCGAACAAGACAAGATGCCATCACAACATCTTGAATCTCCAAAAAATATTGACCACCTGTGAATTTGAAGGAGTAGAACTCTGGATCATCAACAACTTGCCAAACTCCATTATTCCTCAAGTTAGTGTCATGGAACACTTATCAACAACCAATGGTCATTGGTATCTCTCCCATGCACCTCAAAACCTCTGGAAATTGAAGCAACAACCTCATCATGGTCAGTCCCTCATCTTGAGAGAATCCTCTGGTAACTGGAGTAAGAGTGTCATCAAGGTCAACTCTCTCTTCCTGAGAGAATTCAACATCCTTGTCACTGTACTCTACAAAATTTCGTCAGTTGCAACCTAGGAATCCATCCTTGATTCCACAATAGGTCTCCATGGAATCCTTCCATACATGCTCACATGCATTCTCAAAACTAGAAGGTTCTTCCAGCTTCTCATTGGAATGCACAAGAGCCATTGGATCAACAAGCAACCTGTAAAGGCCACCCTCTGGCACACCCCTAGCCAAAGTCCTCAGACTAGATAGACTACATTCACTGATAGTGCAATGATTCCCTCCAAATGTAACTCTCCACTGATGATTTTCCATACAAGAACTTGAAAGAAGCTTTTTCTTAAAGCTAGGAACAAGTAAAACATCACTTAATGGCATTCGGAAGAAAATTGAGTCCACTCTTGTCACAAAATAAGTAGCATCATCACCCAACTTCACACTCATACCTCCCTCTTGCTCCCAATGCCTATTGAATAATGTCTTGTCATAAGTCATATGTGTCAATGCCCCACTATTGACATACCCCCCAATTCTAGACACAGTGTTAGAATATAAACAAGAGACCTTGGAGAAGGCGGTCTCAAATTGAGATGAATCCTTATCTACATTTTCAATAGTAGCAACTGCAATTAGTTTGGCCATCCTCTTCTTCTTTGGACACTAGCCTGCGTAATGTCCCATTTCATGACATTAGAAGCACATCACGTTACTCAAGTCCTTCCTAGTTTGAGGCTCTGAGCCTTTCTTCTTTTTGTATCTTTTCTTGCTACCCTTCTTTGTCCTCTCGACGAGAGAAATCACTTTTACTTCCTCTTGCTATGCTGAAAAAGACTGCAACCCGATCTCTTCTTGCACAAGGTCATCCTAGAGCTTCGTAATGGATGGTAATGTCTCCTGAGCATAGACACCCTGAACAAAAGGCCTCCAAGATGGTAAAAGTCCATTCAAGGCTATGCAAACCAATTCCTTGTCTCCCACCTTCACCCCAATGGCACTCTAGTTTTTCAATTCTATGATCTTGGCTATGTAGCTCACCGCATTATCTGTCTTGCTCATGTAGATGGTTGAAAGCTTGTTTCGCAAGAGCATTTGTTGAGAAACACAAGAATTTTGAAATAAACCAATCAAAGCTTCAAACATCTCCTTACTGGTTGTCTTGTTTGCAATGTGAGCAATGAAGTGATCCTTCATAGAATCCAGAATGGCTCTCTTAGCCTTGGCTTCCTCTTTGTTATGAGTGGGCAACAACATTGGATCAGTAGGTGCTGCAATCTCTTTTTGAGCGTGCTTCCAAATATCAGCTTCCTCCATAAGCATCTATAGCCTAAGCTTCCATGGGATGAAATTGGAAGCTCCATCCAACTTGTCACGCTCTCTAAGTCTAATAGCAGACATCTTTGCAAGATATGAATCCACCTCAAAACAGAGGTCAGCAATAATGAAGTAGAACAAGTCCTTCTAGGGTTTAAACGCTTCTCCCAAGCATCCTAAGGTTTCACACCTAAACAACCTGTGCAAGGTCAACGTACCACTCTGAGTTACAATACAACTGAAATACCAACTACCTCTTCACCAAACGAGTGATTTCCGGCATGCTATACATGCCTTGTGACTGTATTTCATGATAATCTGTTACAAAGTATCTTGGCTAATGATGGTTCAAATGATTGATTTTCTTTCGTTTTGTTTGTTATCTGGAAGGCAATTGAGAAGCGCATTTCAGTTTACTCTCAAGTACCAGTAGAAAATGGAGAACTTATGCAGGTTCTACGGTATGCAGTTAAATTTTAATGTAAACGTTTTTGTCTCATTGTGGATTGTATTTCTGTTAGTTGTTTACAGCTCACCTTTGGACTTTGTATTTTATAGTTCCATAACTGGATATCTAAGTGATAGTTCATGACCACAGGTATGAGAAAGGTGAATTTTATAAATCTCATCATGATTATTTCTCAGATGAGGTATGAGTTGGCCAATGTCCCAGTAACCTTTATTTTAAATTTTTGGATTGCTTATAGATGTTGAAACTGATATTTCTTTCCAATTGTACTCTAGAAACATATTTTATGCTGAAAACACATATTTGGTTGTGCAGTTCAACCTGAAACGAAGCCAAAGAGTTGCAACAATGCTGATGTATCTGAGCGATAATGTAGAAGGAGGAGAAACACATTTTCCCTTTGTAAGTGTGATATTCATTCAGAAATCCTAAATTCAATTTTACGTTGACAAGGCTATTCAAATTTACATGGACAAGGCTAATTCTGAGTCTTTTTGAATGTCTTGTTATTGTGAGATTCAAGTTTAGAGTTAATATTTTTAGGCTTGATTTTGAAATGTCCATATCCCATTTTCAAATATTGAGACAGTTTCTCGTGCTTGTCATGTATCTTGGCTCCTGTTTGTGTGTTTCCCAATCGGGCCATTTTCAAAGATTGAGGCTGTTTCTTGTGCTTGTGATATAGCGTGGCTCGTGCTTGTGTTTTCTCCAATAGGGTTGTGCATTATTGTAATTCATTATATGTTTCCCCCAATTATTTCCATGTTCTATCTAGATCAATATTGAGAGGAATAAAATGATCGAAGGCTGTAAATTGCCCCATAAGGCATGATAACCTGTTGTCCAATCTTTGCTGTTATTGATGTGAACCTTACAAATGGCATCTTTTCTTCAACTTTGAACTGGGCCACAATATATTTTCTAAACATGTCTTTCATAGACTGATTATTTGTCCTGTCTAGCCAAGTGTTTGTGGTTGATAACTACTTAAATTCAGATAGTGCCCAACCAAGTGTGCCCTTTGAACTTTAATTTCCTGACAGTTACGTCCGTACTTATTAGAATGGCTTGGACTTGCCATAAATTGAGTATAATATAGTCTATTGCCCACACTCCTTTTGTAAATTGTGACATCATTTTGATCAGGATCATGCACCCAGGTCTGCAGACTTCCCAAACACAGGATCAATACAATACTTGGTTGGGTAGTACTTGTTTAGGTAAGCTTGAGCATCACCCAGAGAATTCACACAGAATCGTGAAAACACTATAGAAGAACTGAAAGGATATGGAGCAGTGTTGCCAATATCACGAAAATATCAGCAACATCACAATATCTCGCGAGATTTTCAGCTTCGTGATATTTTCACTGGAAAATGTCGCTATATTTCTTGGAGAAAATATCGCGATATTCTCTCAAATTTTGCAATAATATCAAGGGACGATGGAAAATATCGCTGAGCCCATGGACAAGCCGGCATAAAGGTGATTTTTATGTTCTTTTTGTCATTTTGCGAACAGATTGAAGGGTTTTGAGAACAAAGGAGGTGGAGACCATTTTTCTTTGAGCCAAGGACCAGGGAGAGAGTGTTTTCATTTTCCATCATCAGTTTATTGCAGAGTGGGGATTGATTCCCATCTGCTGTTGATGTATTTGCAGTATGTGTACAGTGTAACAATTTCCACTCTTTTGTTTTTTTCAGATTTTTAATAGGTTTTGCAATGCCCTATGTGGGAATATGGTGAGACCGAGGTGGGGTTTAATAGACAAAGGTTGAATTGCAAGTTGTGTGGGAAGGATATGAGGGGGCGAATCACCTGGTTGGAATACCACCTTGCTCAAATTTCGGGACATGAAGTGGGTATCTACCTGTTAGTACAAAGTTCTGCACTTAAGAAATATGAATAACTTTGTAGATCAACAATAGGAAATATTGGTAACTTTTAGGAGAAACTGCACAATGTGTCACTAGAAGAACTCCTCTCCATTTGGGTTGGTGCTTGCCAACCTTAGGGGGGTGTCCCTAACTCTTCCTGCGCTGTCTTTAACCTGTAAGTATGCAATAAAACACAATATAACAGCACAAGAAAGGATCTTTGGTCTGCGATTAAACAACCAAAGGGGTTACAATAATTGATTTTATCAACATTGGTGGAATTTCCTTCAACGCTAGCTTCAAAAGTAATGGAAAGAAAAGAGATTGAAAGTGCTAATAAGTGGTAGATTCTACCCAAATAAGAGGCCAAATTTTTTTAAAACTTTGCACAAAAACCATCAAGATACCAACAAACCCTGAGAGCTGAATACGAGCATAACAAAGCTTTATTCTGTATAAACCAAAAGGTTGATTACGCCAAAGACACACATACTGAACCGGTACAATGCTGTTTCCTGCACAAGAATGTGGAAGCTAGAAGAGAGAAAGGAGAGAACGTGAGAAAGTCTGCTGCTGCTGAAGAAGATCCGATCTCTAACTCTGAAGTGACCTCCTCCTTTTAATGCCTTTGAGGTCGAATTAGTCATGCATAGAAAGCCATGCGCTTGGATGAGATGAGTGGAGATCTCCTCTCATGCGCCCTATCCAAGTGGAGATACTCTGAGTGAAGTGCGGTGAAGTGTAGAGTGAGGTGTTCATGCGTTTAGTTGACTAGGTGAGAGAGTGTAGTAAAGTATCTTAGTGCTCTATTCCAAGTATAGTGAAGTAACCATGCGCTTTAGTTGAACTGAATGTAAACCAGGATGATGTGGCCATGTGCATGGGCTAACTGAAGAAGCTTTGAGTCCAACTGATGTCAAACTAAAGAGAGGAAAACATGCACCCTATTAAGTGGAGAGAGAGAAAGCATGTGCCTAGTTAACTCCTCCATGCATGTATGTGCCCAAGTTAACTCCAAGAAGGTGCCAACTCATCAATGCATGAATCCCAATGGTCTTTAGTTGACTCATGCATGCACCTTGTTAACTCAGACAAATCCCTAGTCTAACTCCAGTGCTTTCCACCTCACTCTAGTGTCATGCATGCGTCCAAATCTTGCCACTTCTCATCCTGAATGGCGACCATACTTGCTAATAATAACATTAGTAAAAATTAACGTGCTAAAAGTTGCAGTCCACCCGAAAAATATGAAAAGACGAAAAAATGTCAGGAACTGCCATGAGAACACCGCCAAATATAGCACGTCTAAAAATAGACACTGCCAAAAATAGGAAGTCCTTGCATGTCCATGAAACCATACTCATCAGACTTGATTTTCAGTGGGGAGTCAGAATATGTGATCAGAATTGGCATGCAAGCTACTGCTAAAAATAACAATATTTCGCATGTTGCCGAAAGTATCCCATCGGGATCGTGAGCTAGTAAGGATCTCAAATATATCATCATCTTTGACATGCAAACCTCTGAAACCTATCTCCTAAGATATAGGAGAACTGCCAAAAATAGTAACTCTCGTAAATTTGATGAAAACCTGTGAAATATCTGTCTCTGAATCAGGAACACATCACCGAACCAATCCTATACTTGTACTCAATGGGAACCAACCCTGGCTCAAGCAAAGCTGTCTCTAGAAATACTATTTGAATACTAGCCTAATGGAATGTGCTGGCCCTTAACCCTCCAGGTTGCTAAGGAGAAAATCTGGGGGTTAACACTATCTAGAAGCAAGCCCATGCATCATTCGTATTGCCAACAAATTACTTGTAAATATGGGTATAAGCAGAGATAACATGGAAGCTCTGAGAGTTGAGCTTGGAAAGGGAGGAGTTGTAGGATCTCGGGGGAAGAAATGATAGTGTTTCTTCGGCCTCACCTTGCACAATTCCCTCAACGTCCTCATCTTTTTTTGTTCCTAGAACCACACCTAGTGCACAACCTTCTATCAGGTCAATGGTTAAAATAAAGGAGAATCAAGAAGGTGAAAAGCTTGTGGGGGTAGGTGTTTTCTATGGACTGACATTCCTTTCAACATTGCCAAGAACAACCCATTCTATCGATGTATGATTGATGTTGTTGCTATTGTTGTCTTGGGGTACACGATCCCTACCTACGATGACTTGACAGGGCCTATCCTTCAAAATGAAAAGGTCGATTGCACTCATAGATTGGAGGATCTTAAGGCATCATGATAAATCACTAGATGATGCATTGTGATGTCAGATGGTTGGACTGATCAGAAGGGCGGTACCCTTCTTAAATTCTTGGTTAATTGTTCCAAGGGGACAATGTTTTATTAAATTTGTTGATGCATTTGCACATGTTAAAGATGCAACATTGTTATGTGAGTTGTTGGATGGGTTCATTCAGGAGGTAGGTCCACAAGATGTTGTCCAAATCATAACAAAAAACACTGCTAATTATGTCACGACTTGTAGGTTGCTTATGCTGAGGTATCCTACTTTGTTTTGGACTCCTTGTGTTCCACATTGTATTGATTTGATTTTAGAGGATATGGGAAAAATTCCTTATATCAAGGATATTGTTGAATTGGTGAGGAGCATCACAAAATTTATATATAATCATGCATTTGTGCTTGGCTTGATGAGAAGATTCACAAATAACACGGGGAGTTGGTGCATCCTACAATCACACGTTTTTACACTAGCTCCATATCTCTCCAATCTCTCTTGGTTAGTATGTGGGAGGTGAAGAGAATGTTCCTTTCAAATGAGTGGCATGCTTTATCATTTAGCAGTAAACTAGAGGGGGAGGCCATATGCAGGCTAGTGTCATACCAAAAGAGATTTTGGTCTAGAGTGGAGGCGATCTATGCCATTAACGAACCTTTGATAAAGGTTCTTCAATTGGTTGTTGGAAAAGAAAAGAGATCTTTGATGAAGGCTATGGATAGGGCGAAAGAATCTATCCGTCCTTATTATGAGGAGAAGGGGAATGATGGATTTGAGAAACGACTACTGATATGGAGAGTGATTGATGAGTGATGGAACTATACACTCCATCACCCCCTTCATGTTGCAGGGATCTACCTCAACCCCACATTCTCTTACTCTTGTGTTTTTATATTTGATGCCGAGGTTATGGATGGATTCCTCACATGTGTTCATAGTGTTGCCGCCTTTATACAAACCTCGGGTTAATGTGGAAAAAATTTCAATCCATTGGGTGTGTCCTTGGGGGCAAATCTTGAGTATTGATCTTGATTCGAATACCTCCAACAATGGCAACCAGGATAGCTTTGGTAACCTTATAACTGCGAGGTTTCATGAACCCAAGAAGTTAGTCGTCAACCTTTCAAGCCATCCCATCAATGATTACACTAAGAGGTTATTAGAAAGGGTACTCAACTTTGCTATATCAACTTGCAAGATTCCGGTTGAGGATATCTTATGTAGTATTAAGAATGGAATCGAGGATTTTTCAGATGACATCAAAAAAGAAATCAGGCAAGATTGTTTTGTAATTCTTCGTAAAACCAAACCACCCAAGAGCAACATCACCAAGCAAGAACCTTTGGCTCTAAAAACCCTCAACAACAACCATAATATAGTAGTTCTAAAGGCTGACAAAGGTGGGGTTGTGGTCTTTATGAACACGAGCGATTGTATTGAGAAAATGTTAGACGAGAGTTATATGAAGCTTAATAAACCCATCTAAAAAATATTTCAAGAGGAGTCTCCAATGTTATTAAATCAAGCAATGAAAATGATAATAAGAAATTGTTCGTTAGTTGTCCCTCCACCCCAAGGATTTATGGCCTTTCCAAAATTTATAAAGAAGGGGCTTCTCTTAGACCTATTGTCAACACAATAGGTGGTCCTATTTATCAACTCACAAAACACCTTGCTCATAAACTCAAGCCCGTGGTTGGTAATATCAATTGCTTTGTTAAGGACTCCACTTTCTTTGTGAATAAGATCAAGGATATCAAACTTGACACCAATGACATTTTTGTGAGTTTTGATGTGGTTTCTCTCTTCACAAAGATTCTTATTGATTGCGCTATGGAGGTTATCAATAAGATCATTGACCAAGGTATGGCTAAGTTAGTTGAGATTTTCTTGAAATCCACATTTTTTTGTTTCCAAGGTGATATATATGAACAAACTTGTGGGGTAGCCATGGAATCCCCCCCTCTCCAATTGTAGCCAATCTGTTCATGGAGGATCTTGAAAGTAGAGCCCTTATGTTTTTTCCCCTTCAACCTAATTTCTGGATCAGGTTCTTGGATGATATCTTTGTTATATGGCCCCATGGTCGTTATAAATTGGATGAATTCGCTGACCACCTTAATACACAGTCTCGTCACATAAATTCACCATGGAGATTGAGGTTATGAGAAACCTTCCCTTCTTAGATGTGCGGGTCACAAAAAGACTAGATGGATCAATGGCCCACTAGGTTTATAGGAAGAAGACCCACACTGAACAATACCTTCATGTTGAGTTCCACCATCACCCTACGTAGAAACTAGGGGTTCTCAACACCCTAGTGACCAGAGCCCTAAGAATCTCTGATAAAGATCATTTTGAAGACGAAAAAACTCATCTCCTCAAGGTCTTTAAGGACAATGGTTATAAGAAGCATTAGGGGATTAGGGCCTTCAGAATGCCAATAAAGGACCTAGAAATAAGGAACACACAAATAACGAGTTTTCAAAGTTTTCCTTCCCTACATTCAAGGGACAACAAATAGGCTTGCTAGGATTTTGAAAAAGAAAAAGATTGGGGCAACTTTAAAACCCCTAAACACTATTAGAAACTCCCTCAAATACGTTAAGGACTTTATTGATCCCATCAATTAGAAAGGTGTCTACATGATCCCTTGCTCTTGTGGAAAACAATACATAGGAGAAACATGTCGTTCCTTCAAGATTATGATCTAGGAACATACTACTGATATTAAGTACAATTGCACTTGCCCTTCTGCTTTTTTTAAACACTCAGACAAAGCTAAACATCATATTTTTGTTGAGGATGCCAAAATTCTAGCAAAGGTGGATCACTACCACTATAGAAAATTCAGGGAAACCAATAAAATTGAAAAACAACCTCATTGTTGAGATTTGTGTACCTTGGGAAGTGTTCCCCTTGTGTTTGTGAGCTTCTAAACACATGTGGGAAGTACTATGTATTTTGTGCCTTATACTTTATGTCTAATTTCACTTTGACTTAAGAGATTTAAGTCAAAAGTGAAATTTGGTCATTTTAGCCTAAATGACTATTAATTCACTTTGTGGGTGAATTAGGAGACATAAAGTGAACTTAGGGAACTTAACCCAAAGTGGGTTTTTGAATGAGATTATTATGGGATGATCTCAACCTTAGATTGGAGATGAGATAGGATGATCTCATCCATCCAATATTTAGGTTTCCTTATGGAGGTTCAAGAAGGGCACAAAGGGCAAAGAGGAGCTCATTCACTCTTATGCTCACTTGGAGAGTTTGAGAGGGAGCATTGAGGAGAGGATGGTGGCTATGGTTGTGGAATGATTGGGTGCCCCTATTCATGGAGGTATCCAGGAGGCTTAGACCCTCATTTATTTGTGGGAGTTGATCTTGCTTGGAGGAGGGCGCACTTGAGGAGGAGGGTGCACTTATAGCAGGGAGGACTTGCAGTGGTCAAATTGCTTTGAGGACAGTTTCAGTGGAGAGGTAGAGCACAGATTCAGAGTTGTGTGCAAGGGTTTCTCCATCAGAGCTTCCAACATCTAGGGCACTTCATTTCAGTGGATTGGGCAACTTGTGAGGAGGGCGCACCATGCTAGGGCACATCTCTACCTCTTGGACTTGTGTTGCAGCTTGAGTCAAGCTACTATTGTATCAGTTTCATTTGTTTCATGTACTTGTTGTATTCCACCTTCTATTCTCCACATATATACACTCATATTCCAAACTAGTTTTCCCCGGGGGGGTTTTATGCAGGGTCATGTTGACCAAAAATACCTGTGTTCATTTTCATGTATGCTAGTGTTTAGAACAACATTATTTCAGCAGTAAAGATCTCTAGGTGTGTTACATAATTTATGGTATGCATGTGTTAACATCTTGGTGACAAAAACTACATGTTAGAGCACCTAAAAGGCCTATGTAATCGTAACAAAGCAACAAAGAAGTTCCTGAACAGTTTGCTGTTATAAAACAACAGCAAACCCTTGTTTGACAGTTGAAACTTAGAGCCAACTTGAGGTCAAAGACATACCTAGTTGGTAGCTTGTTAGGACCTGGAAAATCTTCATGGTATCAGAGCTTGGTGGATGATTTTTGCTGAGTTTTGGACAGCATTTTGTGGACAGTCCTAGACATCTTTTGGGCAGATTTTGTGGACAGCCATTGACAGAGTTTAGTGACAGCTTGTTGGCAGAATTTGTGGAGAGTTGTAGGACAGTCGGTGGACATTTTGTCAGCCTCTATTCACGCCTACTTGCTAGGAGTGAGGCTGATTTTTCACAACCTCTTTTCACACCTATATTTCTAGGAGTGAGGTCGTTGTTCGTTTGCCTCTTTTCACACCTGTGTTGACAGGAGTGAGGAAATGTTCCTTTGCAGTTGTAGCATCAGTTTGAGTGCAGTGGGCAGTGATGTCAGCATCTCAGATGCGTGTGGAAGATAGGATAGCTGGAGCTAGAAACTGGTCTCCTTGGAAGGCCAGGATTGTCTTTGTCTTAGAGGAGCTTGAACTATGGGATATAGTTGAGGTTCCTGTTGTTGTTCCTCCTGCTACTGCTCCCGTCCAGGTTGGACTGTTCAACATTATAACAGAAATTTAATGCAGTTTCATAGGCAGAGACTTGGCACGGATTTCTAGATTCTTTGGCATAGTTTTCTAAGTGTAGAAGAGGCACATTTTCTAAGTTGGGTTCTGTTATATTCTTGCTGTAAATGGCTATTGTTATCTCAGTATCTTTCTCTGGAGCTTAATAAAGAAATCTCCTTAATTTGTCACTCTTTTCTTGTGTTATTCTTCTTGGGGTTTTGCCCAAATTTTTTATGGTGCCTAAATTGTATTTTGTCTACTGTTAGTATATGATTCCACTACTGATTTAGTTCCAGATCTATATTATTTAGTGTTTCTGCTCATTAAGTGCAGTTAGTATTGGGTTTTCATGCTTGACTGTTGAGACTTAATTGGAGGTTGAAATCTGAGTATGATATAGTGAGTTTCTGAACTATTTTTTAACATCCTATTGGGCTAATCCTCCTTAAGTTTGGGTTGTTTCCCAGGCGAGAGCCAATCCGGGTCATGTAAGTGTATGATGTGGCATGGGGTGAGTGTTTGGGCATGGGGTGTAGTGATAATAGGGAAATGTAAGTCTTACCTATGGGTGCCTTTGTAGAGGGCGAGCTGCACCTTGTCATAGATGCCATTGTATCCTAGCCCATTTACTGCCTTTTATTCTTAACTTTATTATCTTTTGATCTTCTGTTTTTGCGCTTCAAGGGAAGAGTTGAGGGACACTGTCCTGGCTTGGTGACCAGAGGTGACAACGTTATCTACAAACATTTCACAGAGATGAGAAGGCTGACTCGTGATGAGACCCCCTTTCTCTTGGCTATGCCACCAAGAGCCACTACCCTGGTTTGGTGAACAGATAGGTGGTAGTGTCATACTGCTACATGCCCATGGTCATAATAGGTCGGCTCGTGATGAGACCTCCTATCCACTAACTAGTTCCTTGAGTGTTTATTTATCTTATGGGATCCCTTTTCTTACAGAGAATCTTTTTATTGCTTTCAAGGGAATCCTTGGGCGAAGCATCTCAAAGGTTTTAAAGGATTTTAACTCTTGCCAGCTACTTTTACCCTCTAGGCCTTTAGCCCCTTCTTCCCACAAGGCAAGGTACAACCCTTCCTAGTGTGGCCAATCCCAATGCCTGAACAAAGGTAGGGGAAGTTGAGAGGAATAAAGATGGAAAGTGGTAAGTATTGAGGGAACGAACGATGACCTTTCATGGACCCACCCAGTGGCAACCCATCCTAAAGGGAGATCAACTTACTAGGGCATCATGTCACCCTTCCAGGTATGAACAAGTCAAAGAGCATAATTTCCAAGCAAACATTATGAAATGAAGGAGAATTCAATGCAACATATTCAAGTGCTTCAAGAATCAGAGTGACACATACCATGATACCCAAACTCATTACCTCATGGAGCAAGACTTACTGCTACTTAAGGATCAGGCTGGTGGGATGGATACTGTTGCTTCTGATAAATGGGATGCATTGAAGAAAAGAGGGGCCCTCCTGGGCCATGCTCAAGCCATCCTGCTCTCGGTACTCCATGTCTAGGACCTGTTTGCCTCGAGACGTGATATCCTTAGTTATCCCTAGGGTAAGGGATAACTTGTCCCACATCTCTCAGGAAAGGCTGAGGAAAAAGACATGTGGAAAGCCCTAAGTGATCTCTACCAAAACAAAAATGAGGTCTGAGTGATGGCTCTACGCAAGCAACTGCGTGGAACCAAGATGGCCAAAGGTGAGGGTGTAATACCGTATCTTACCAGGATAACAAAAATCAGAGATGAACTTGTAGCAGTGGGAGAAAAGACTGAAGATCCTTAGCTGGTGCATATTGCATTAGATGGCTTTACTAAGTCATGGGACCTTTTTGTCCATGGTGTGGTAGCTCGAGAGAAACTCCTTGATTGACAGTGGTTGTGGGATGATTTTTTGCAGGAAGAGATTAGAATTGGTCAAGCAAGACCATCATCTTCAACTTGTGTAGAGGAGGAAGAAGGCTTGTCCCTTGCGGGAAAAGCAAAGGGCAAGAAGAAGAGGAAAGGTGGAAAGAAAAACATTGACTTCTCAAAAGTCAAGTGTTTCCAGTGTCACAAGATGGGGCACTTTGCATCATAGTGTCCAGAGAGAAAGAAGAAGAAGCCACAGATGGCAGCTTCAACAACAATGGATGAGTTTGCCATGTCATTTGAGGAGGATTTCTGCTTCATAGCTTGTATGTCTAGTACAACTGTTTCATACATGTGGTTTGTAGACAATGGTGCATCTTGTCATATGACAGGACACAAAGAGTGGTTTACTAGGCTACAGGAGGGAGGCACAAATCTAGTCATTGAGTTAGGGGATGACAGGCGCTACAAGGCACAAGGAGTTGGCACATTCTCATTTCAGAGGGAGTCCGAGAAACCACTCCGTTTCAGTGATGTGTTATATGTTCCAGGGTTGACCAAGAACGTCATCTCAGTCTCTACTCTTGAGGATAAGGGATATGAGGTCACTTTCTGTAAAGGAAAGGTGTTCATCAGACTGGGTGGGTCAGGTGAGAAGATGGATAGGATGATTGGGGTTCGAGAGGAGGCGGTCTACATGTTACAGGTTCAGCCAGGGAGAGCATTAGCGAGTTTCACCACAGATATAGGTGAGTTGTGGCACAGGAGGATGGCACATATTCATTTTGGTGCTTTGGGGCATTTGAGGGAGGCAGTCATTGGATTGCCTAAGATTACATCTAAGAGGCATGACCCTTGCAAAGGTTGTGCATTGGGAAAGTATGCCTGAAAACCCTTTCCATCTAGCGAGCATAGGTCCAAGGGAGTACTAGATTTGATGCACTCTGACGTATGTGGGTCGATGAGTGTGGTGTTAATGAATGGATCCAGATACTTTGTCTTGTTTATTGATGACTACTCTAGGAAGACTTGGATTTACTTTCTAAAGACCAAGGATGAGGTCTTTGGGAGGTTTCAAGAGTTTAGAGCCCTGGTGGAAAACGAGACTAGGAGGAAGATTCGGGTCTTAAGATCATATAGTGGGGGAGAGTACACCTCCAAGGAGTTTGAGGATTATTGCACAGCAGCAGGGATTAAGAAGGAACTCACAGTTCCTTATAATCCTCAACATAATGGAGTGTTCAACAGAAAGAACAGGACTGTGGTTGGAGCAACACAAGCTATGATTCGTGATTAGGGAGTGCCCTTGTTCTTATGGGTAAAAGTGAGCAGTGCTGCAGTCTATTTGCAGAATAGGAGTCCCTGCACAGTTTTGGGGAAGCAAACACTTGAGGAGACATTTTCAAGTACTAGGCCAGATGTGAGTCATATTCGCATCTGGGACAGTGTATGCCATTGTCATGTCCCTTTAGAGCAAAGGACGAAGCTGGACCCTACAGTGGTGAAGGGGTTACTTTTTGGTTCCAGTGAGGCTTCCAAAGCCTACAGGATCTATGTGCCTGCACGCAGGAAGGTTATTGTGTGTAGAGATGTGTAGTTCGAGGAGGAATGTGTATTGAGGAGATCGAAGGATTTGCTAGAAAGTATAGAGAACCAACAGGGACAGAGCATAGGAGCCCAAGAGCAGGAGGCACAGAGTCAGAAGATAGGATCATAGGAGCAGACACATGATACAGGTGTTCAAAGGGAGATCGTTGGATAGGATCATCAAGATTCCCATGAAATACTGAATTTGAAATGAAAGACCTTGGGTTGATGCACTATTTTCTAGGGTTGGAGGTTTGGCAGATGGATGGGCACTTCTTTCTAGGACAGGGGAAATATGTAGTAGATATTTTGCATAGGTTCAGGATGATGGACTGTAGGCCCATGTCCACACCTCTAGTTACAAACTGGAGGAAGATTGATGCTTCAGATTCGAAGACAATAGACCCCACTGTCTATCGTCAGTTGATTGGATCGCTCATGTATTTGGTCAATACTCGACCAGATATCATCTTTGCAGTAAATTCTTTGAGTCAGTTCATGGTGGACCCTCGAAGAGTACATTGGATTGTTGCGAAGCATGTGCTTTGCTATCTGAGAGGGACAATTGAGTACGGGTTATTGTATGAGCGCAATGGTGGAGTGACATTAGAAGGTTTTACAGATGTTGATTGGGAAGGATGTGGAGAGGACAAAAAGAGTACTTCAGGTTGTTGCTTCAGCATTGGATTGGGCATTATTTCTTGGTTCAATAGGAAGCAAAAATCAATGGTATTGAGCTCTGTCGAGGCAGAGTACATGGAAACCAGTTTGGCAGCATGTGAGGCACTGTGGTTGAGGAAGTTACTTTTGGGCTTGTTCAGGCAGGAGCTAGAAGCTACTGTGATTCACTGTGACAACCAGAGCTGCATCAAGCTCTCTGAGGATCCATTGTTTCATGATTGTAGCAAGCACATTGATATCAGGGATTCACTTCATCCGAGATTGTGTACAGAGGAGCCGTGAGGCTTGATTACATACAGACTGATGAGCAGATGACAAACATCTTTACCAAGGCACTGAGCAGACAAAAGTTTGGGAAGTTCAGAGATCATATGGGGTTGAGAAAGAATTCCTTCCTCGCTAAGAGGGAGTGTTGAGATTATAGCAAGGAAGGTCTTCCATCATCATTACAACGTCCTAGCATGATGGAGGACAATGAAACTTAGGCTAAGTTGATTAATCTTCAGTTAAAGTGTTTTCCTAAGTCTAACTTAGGAAAAGAACTGTTGATGTGTTATAATCTTCAGTTGACTTTATTGGGTACTTTTTCTAAAGTTAAAGTGAAAAGTAATTTAAGTTGTGGTCTTTTAATCTTGACCATTGATCTCATCATGAGGGTGAGGGTTGATCTCAACCCTCAATCCTTTTGGAGATTAGAGTTTCACTTGCTCAATGAAGAATAAAGAGATTGGTTGGGCTAAGAGGGCGCACAAAGAGAAGGAGAGATCGATCTACAAAGAGATTGATTGCAGATTTGAGTGTGAGGGTTTGCAGGGCGACAAAGGAGGACCCATCAAGCAGATTGGCACACACATCTTCATCATTTGCAGAGAACTTTATCTCAGATATGAGGGCCGCTGTACCAAGTGACGCAACACCCACGCAGACAGTCGTACAATATTGCGCAGAGGTTTACGCAGGGGTCTCATCAGGCACGTTTTAGTTTAGGGATTTGCAGAGAGGGGCCGTGCAATTGTTGGGGAGGAGTTTGGCTGAGCATTTTGCTTGGTATTTGGCTGGGCCGATTTGTACTGTAAGAGAACTCTATATTTCCTTGTTGATTAATAGTAAAATCTCAGACCTGCTGCACCGGTTTTCCCACCATGGGGCTTTTTCAGGGACTATTGTCCAAAAATAAGTGTGTACTTGTGATGTGATTGCTGTCTACTTTTACTTTTAGTTCCTGGTAATTTATTTCTGCTGTGTATTTAATTTACTGGGAAGAAAAGCCCTGAATAATCAGTTAAACATTAATTTGATTGGTTTAAACTGTAATGGGTTTAGAAATTTCACACACACACACATACACACACACATATATATAAATAGATATAAATAAATAATGATTAATAATAATAACTAGTGCTCAATAACTAATATGTTATGAAGAGACACCTTCTTCATGAAAGGTCATGTCTCTTCACAAAAGGGCACTCCTGCTTGGGTATATATGCAGGCCCTCATTCTCATTGTAATCTCAATCCATTATCAATCTATATTTTATACATTATTTTATATTTACAGTCCTACATGGATTTTTGTATTATATTCCAAGTATTTTGGATATATCTTGTGTGAGCGAACTTTTGTTCATCTCATTACATTAATAATTCTAGAACTTATTCGGGTTCTTTTACTTTATTACATCTCTTATTATATATACTTTGTGGTTCTGTTTCTCCCTGATTTTTCCTTTCTTAACCTATAAATCTAGTCTTATTATAATTATTACCTTTTAACATATTCAACTTTTTTTTTCAAATTGTTTTAAATATATTATTTTAATATTAGGTAACCTTAATCTTAATCTTTGTTTAAAATCTCTACAATATTTTATCAATATTTTTGAGTAATACTCTTTTTTTTAGAAATTATTAATGTTTAAAAAATTAACTATGTATTAAAAATTAACTATAAATATTTACAAAATATATATTTAGCTTCAATTTCGGATTTAACTTTGAACAATTATAGTTTTTTCCAGGTTATAAAGCTCGGGAAAACCCCGAGTACTTCCCCTAATTTCAAGGATGGTACCCAAGATAAACCCTAGAATCTTCAGGGCACAAGGTTGATCAACAACAGGGCTAGGTGGGGAATATAACATCATTCCTTCCAACCACCAGAACTAAACCCAATTGACAAACCTTGAACAATTATTAAAAAATATAACAATAAATTTGATATTAAACAATTATTTCAAAACAATACTTTAGGTTTCTTCATTGAAAATATAAATTTTCATAATAAAAGTAAGTAGTTGCTAAATTAAAAACAATCTCATTTTAGCAAGTCTACTCTAAACAAAAGTCTAATTTGAATCTGCATCTTATTCATATTAATATATTTTTATTCATCAAATTTTCTTCTTATCTTGATGATGAACCACATTTATTTGGTCCGAAATGTAGATTTAAAAACAGATGCAAGTCTACTCTAAACAAAATTTTAATTTGAATCTGCATTTTATTCATATTAATATATTTTTATTCATCAAATTTTCTTCATATCTTATCTTGATGATGAACCACATTTATTTGGTTCGAAATGTAGATTTAAAAGCAGATGCGATGAATCTGGATCTGGAAGATCCCTCATACCATAACAATGATTGCAAAAGTCTTAGAACTTAGAACTGAGATTACTGCCTTGTTTTCTTGCATACTCTGGTGTTATAATAATATCTGCATTATATTATTTTTTTATGTAATATAACTATATTCATATAAATCTGCAGGCTGGAGATGCAGAGTGTAGTTGTGGAGGCAAGAGGGTGATCGGAATGTGTGTGAAACCCAAAAAAGGAGATGCGGTTCTTTTCTGGAGTGTGGTAAGTTTTGTCCTTGCTCAGTGTAATAGCAATAGTAATACATTGATTCTATGACAATTTAACTGTGTTGGTCCTGTTCGCTTTGTGAATCTCACCCATTTGTACATAGCAATGTAGCATTCAAATGCCAGTAGAAGGAAAAAAATTTAGTTATATACTGACCATTTGGAATAGTAAAGACAAGAATGGTTCTCTGGATATTTTTGTTTGATTATTTTCTAAGATCTGGTTTGTACATCCATTTAATGCTTTAAATATTTTCAGTTAGTGTACTTGATGCGCTGCTATAGTTAGAAATTGCACTGCCTTTTAATCGTTGATAATCTTGGATCTTGAGGATTGAGAAGCATTATATTCTTTCTTCCAGAGTCTAGATGGTTCAGTGGATCCAAAGAGTCGTCATGGAGGTTGTGAGGTGCTAGGTGGTGTTAAATGGTCGGCTACAAAATGGATGAGACAGAAAAGCATTGCCTGATGATCCATTTATTATAGTCCATGTTAAATTCATTTACTGAAGAAGTAGCACATCTGTGGAGAGGGTTCGATTCTTATCCTCAGCACATCAGAAAGATAAATGTTGTATAGTTTTCTAGATATTGATAGAAAACGCTGTGCAACTGCCATGCAAGCATATACGAATGATACTTTTCTGTGTAAAGTTCATTTTTGGATAAGATTATAGTTTCAAGAGCTTAGATGTGAAAGTTGCCTTTTAACATGTAATGGTCACAGGACAATGATTACGTCATATAACCCAATAGATGGGTGTAATGATATATAGCATGAAGAATGAAGAAAGTTCTTATAAGCATGGGAAACTGAGCGATTTTTCAAATGCTGGCCGTGGCATTGATGGCCAGTGGTGGCATGTCCTTGAGGTGAACAGGTTGATTTCTATAATGTCTTCCTCAGTGGCACGAAACTATATCAAAGGTTAAATTCAACCATCTTACTTGTGTAGAGATGCATTAATTTTTACCTGTACTATTTTCTACCCAACTAAAAAAGGCTGTTCAACCTTTTATCTTTTGATGGGTAAAAGGATATGCCAATTTGGGTGGAAGAATCAGCAGTACAGTAATTTTATTAGTTGTGGGTGTTCTTGATATAGATACAGTTTGAATACTTTTTCCTGTTCATTGCATTGTCCATTTTTATTTTTAACAGTAGAGCATGCACTTCAAAACTCTTACAACCATGAAAGGGAGACTTGGAATTTCTTTTACTAGTGCAATATCTCCTATGCTTCTAAAGCAGCCTATGCCAAGAACATTCTATGTAATGTTCCCAAGCCAATTTTTTCGCTGGGAACACTAACTGCTCACTGTCAACTGTTGTGTGCATGTTTGTTTGCAGGTTTGCTCTTGGAGTTGCGTTTTAGGATTTGTAGATTCAGTTATCAAACATGTGAACATAGATCTAAAGATGCAACATATGGAAATACAAGAGATAACAAGAAACACCAGATATGGAACCAAACAGCATAGATCTGACCTTTATTGATATAATATGAAAGAACCTGATACAATAAGAATGCAGATCTGGAATAACATTAGATAGATCCACTAGCTGGGATATGAGTTGCTACAAAATGCTCAAGATAAGAAGATATAAGCCTCCAAAGGCTGAATACAAGCTGAAGACCAATACAAGATGAACCAGGGTCAAGTCCCAACCCCCCTGGCTGAAGATACGCCATCCTGAATAACTGTGAAAGTCCAATATTTTGGCCTAGCTGCTGGAAGCCTCCAAATGGCACCAAACTCTGCAGAATGATAGATCGGGGCAAGTAAAACCCCCTCTTGAAGTCTCAAGCCAAAATGTCAAGATCTGCTCCTCCAAATGCTGAATCCCCAAGTAAAACTGCGACCTCCTGAACACTGCCAAGACCCAATATTTCGGCCATGATGAAGGAGACCTCCAAATGCTCTGAAACTCTCTAGAAAGATAGATCGGGGCAAGGTGAGCCTCTAGGTGAAGTCTTGGGCTGAGATCTGAAGTTTTTCCCTTACAAACTGAGTAGATCTACTTTCCAATAGCGCCCTCCTTCTCTCCAAATCTTGTCAATGCTCTAGGAAATCAATGGCTAGTGTAACTCTCCCAAAATGTACTAGATAGGATGATCAAGGCCCTGCATAGAAAACCTAAGTGCCCAAATGTCCAAATGCCTTCTCAAGCTCCTAGATCGAATCCTCCTTCATCCAATGGTGCACCCCCTTGCTGGAAACCCTCCAAGTTACGCCTTGTTGCTGCCCTGAATAGAAGATAGTACCTGTAGTTGAAGTAGAATGGTGTGGGTGGAGTATTGCATTCTCGAGACCAAGCTTGGAACAAGAGATGTGGGATCTTTCACCACCGAGTTGTTCTCTAGGGTTTGTATTCTCAAAACCCTCAAAACTGTTGTGCTCTAGAGCCCAAAAGAAAAATGCAATAATCATCCAAAGGTGAGTGAGAGGTGCACCCTTGCCTTTCCTTTATACCTACAATCTGTTTCTCTGTTGAGTTAGTTAACCCCTAGGGTTAACTCCTAACTCAACCTCACATATTATATTTCTTCATTGAGTTACTTTACCTTTCCCAAGTCAACTTAATATTATAACGTCGAGTTTAGCTGACTTCTCCCCATAGTGCATGAGGCTATATTCTAGTGGGGATGACTAGACCACTGAGTCTCTCCAACCCTCTTCATCAAGAGGTGGGGGACATTACAGTCTCCCCTGCTAGAAATTGCTTTCCCACAAGCAATTCCGAAACTGTCTCTTGTATCACTTGTTCACTCTCCCAAGTCGCATCCTCAATAGGCAAGTCCTTCCATTTGACTAAGTATTCCTTGATTGTCCTCCTCCCTAGATTCTTCTCCCGAACTTCCAATAACTCCTCTGGTATCAATATCAATTTCCCTTCTTCATCTAAGGGTGGTAATACCTCAAGCGGAGTGACGTGTTGGCCTATGGCTCTCTTCAAGCATGACACATGGAAAACATTGTGTATTTTGCTGCCATGTGGAAGATCAAGCTCATAAGCCATGACCCCTACCTTTCTGTTGATCCTGTAGGGTCCAAAGAATCGGGGTTGGAGCTTTTCTGCTCCACTTCTTTTGATCGATGCTTGTCTGTACGGTTGGAGCCTTAAGTAAACCAAGTCACCAACCTCAAATGTGCGCTCTACCCTGTGCTTGTCTGCCTGGACCTTTTGCTGATTCTGTGCTCTTTGCAGATGATCCTTCAGTTCTCTGAGTATGTCCTGACTCTGATGAACCCAATCCTGAACCATAGGAGCTCTGCTATCACCAAAGACAATCTCTACAAAGGAGAGAGGGTCATAATTGTACAAGGCCCTGAATGGAGTCATACCAATAAACATATGATGAGTGGTGTTGTAACAATGTTCTCCCAATTGTAACCACCTAACCCATGCTTTCTGCTGCCCTGCTACATAATTTCAGAGGTAGCCTTCCACCCACTTGTTGACTATTTCTGTTTTCCCATCGGTCTAAGGATGGTAACTGGTGCTAGGGGTTAAGGCCATACCAACCAACCTGAATAATTCCTGCCAAAAAGTGCTCATAAATCGGCTGTCC